>JBAIZL010000003.1:147199087-147206587 GCA_036971475.1 Prosapia bicincta | reverse complement strand
AGCTGGAGATGAAGAACTCCTTTTTACAGTGGTGTCCGGATTAATTTCTTCTGATATTTCTTTTGACAATTGTGGATCCGGAGTTTTGTTTCTCCTAGCTCGGTGCCCAGTAGTTGGGCTTCTTCTCGCGTCGAATCTTCCGATACCGGACGCGCTTCGCCTGTTTTTCGATACATTACCGGCCGTCAGAACTGCCACGGTTGCGTCGTTGCTCAGTTTATTCTCCATGCCGACATTTAAAACCGCACTGCGCGTACGGCTTGTGTATATTTTTAGCCGGGCCAAAACACCTCAAACTACATCCCTTCCTAATTCTCTAAAAATACTGTGCGAGAACGACCTATCGACGCGACGCCTTGCGCATTGCGACTGTACGACTATCGATTCTCACACAGCGAGTTTAGCCGGACGTAAACTAGGTGTCGTAAGCTACCGCCAAAACGTAACAAAATAAAAAAGTTTTAAAGTCATGGAACTATTATTTTTTTTAAATGTTCTAAATATAAGCGCAGCATTTAGGTAAAAGGTTCCAACAAATTACGGAAAGTTAAAAATTTAATACAATCTATTTTAACGTATTGAAAAGTGAAATAGTTCAACACTATTTTAACAAAACCCATCCCTAATATGTTTTCTACTAAATATAATCCCGCCTACATGAAAACCAAATTAACTCATTATCTTCACTCACAGCTTTATGTTTGGCCGTAAAGCTACGGTATCTTCGGCCTGGTGCCAATGAAACATCCATCACAGGTAAAAGCGTGAAGTAACATATGTTATTTTATTAAAAAGTAAAATGTAGAGAATGAAAATAATTTATCATTTAGTATAGGTTATTTTGTATTAAAACTCATTCGTTGTTTAAGTCAGTAGTTCCATACTGATACGTGTAATAACACTTATAACATTTACAAACTAGATTTCTGCTGAACAAAAATGTTATCGATCTTAAAATAAAACAATTAGTTTTGTTTGTTTTTTACAAAAATTTATTACATAAACAACTCCGTTCTAATAGGTAACATGAAGCGCTTCTCAGTGTTTTCATACGACAATAATAGCTCTCGCTTATTTCCAGCAACAGGAGTTATGAAAGTCCATTATTTATTTAGGATGATTCAACGTATTCTTTCCTATTACTACAACAACGAAGAAGTAACCGCAAACCCATGATCATGATAACATTATGTCCACTTCTCTATTCAGTTATGTCAATGGGAGAGTTGTTTTGACTCATCATCCCGATAGAAGGATTACTACATCTCTATTCTGTTATGTCAATGAGAGAGATGTCTAGACTCATCATCCTGATAGAAGGATTACTACTTATCTATTCTGTTTTGTCAATGGGAGAGATGTTTTGACTCGTCATTCCGATAGAAGAATTACTACTTATCTATTCTGTTATGTCAATGAGAGAGATGTCTAGACTCATCATCCTGATAGAAGGATTACTACTTATCTATTCTGTTTTGTCAATGGGAGAGATGTTTTGACTCGTCATTCCGATAGAAGAATTACTACATCTCTATTCTGTTATGTCAATGAGAGAGATGTCTAGACTCATCATCCTGATAGAAGGATTACTACTTATCTATTCTGTTTTGTCAATGGGAGAGATGTTTTGACTCGTCATTCCGATAGAAGAATTACTACTTATCTATTCTGTTATGTCAATGAGAGAGATGTCTAGACTCATCATCCTGATAGAAGGATTACTACTTATCTATTCTGTTTTGTCAATGGGAGAGATGTTTTGACTCGTCATTCCGATAGAAGAATTACTACTTATCTATTCTGTTATGTCAATGAGAGAGATGTCTAGACTCATCATCCTGATAGAAGGATTACTACTTATCTATTCTGTTTTGTCAATGGGAGAGATGTTTTGACTCGTCATTCCGATAGAAGAATTACTACATCTCTATTCTGTTATGTCAATGAGAGAGATGTCTAGACTCATCATCCTGATAGAAGGATTACTACTTATCTATTCTGTTTTGTCAATGGGAGAGATGTTTTGACTCGTCATTCCGATAGAAGAATTACTACTTATCTATTCTGTTATGTCAATGAGAGAGATGTCTAGACTCATCATCCTGATAGAAGGATTACTACTTATCTATTCTGTTTTGTCAATGGGAGAGATGTTTTGACTCGTCATTCCGATAGAAGAATTACTACTTATCTATTCTGTTATGTCAATGAGAGAGATGTCTAGACTCATCATCCTGATAGAAGGATTACTACTTATCTATTCTGTTTTGTCAATGGGAGAGATGTTTTGACTCGTCATTCCGATAGAAGAATTACTACTTATCTATTCTGTTATGTCAATGGGAGAGATGTTTTGACTCGTCATTCCGATAGAAGGTTACTACTTCTCTATTCTATTATGTAAATGGAAGAGATGTTTTGACTCATCATCCCGATAGAAGAATTACTACTTCTCTATTCTTTTATGTAAATGGGAGAGATGTTTTGACTCATCATTCCGATAGAAGGTTACTACTTCTCTATTCTATTATGTAAATGGAAGAGATGTTTTGACTCATCATCCCGATAGAAGAATTACTACTTCTCTATTCTGTTATGTCAATGGAAGAGATGTTTTGACTCATCATCCCGATAGAAGGATTACTACTTCTCTATTCAGTTATGTCAATGGGAGAGATGTTTTGACTCATCATCCCGATAGAAGGATTACTACTTATCTATTCTGTTATTTCAATGGGAGAGATGTTTTGACTCATCATCCCGATAGAAGGATTACTACTTATCTATTCTGTTATGTCAATGGGAGAGATGTTTTGACTCATCATTCCGATAGAAGGTTACTACTTCTCTATTCTATTATGTAAATGGAAGAGATGTTTTGACTCATCATCCCGATAGAAGAATTACTACTTCTCTATTCTGTTATGTAAATGGGAGAGATGTTTTGACTCATCATCCCGATAGAAGGATTACTACTTCTCTATTCTGTTATGTCAATGGGAGAGATGTTTTGACTCGCCATCCCGATAGAAGAATTACTACTTCTCTATTCTGTTATGTAAATGGAAGAGATGTTTTGACTCGCCATCCCGATAGAAGAATTACTACTTCTCTATTCTGTTATGTCAATGGGAGAGATATTTTGACTCATCATCCCGATAGAAGGTTACTACTTCTCTATTCTGTTATGCAAATGGAAGAGATGTTTTGACTCGCCATCCCGAATAGAAGGATGACTACTACTGTATCCTGTTATGTCTATAGGAGAAAGTCTAAAGCATGATTGTGATAGAGGGATGTATAATTCTCTATCCTGTTGTGTCAATGGGAAATGTGTCTAGACTCATCATCCAGAAAGAGGGATGTCTACCTCTTTACTCAGTTATGTCAATAGGAGTAACGTCTAAAAGCAAGACCATGATAGAAGGATATCTAATTCTTCATCCTGTTATGTCAATGAGAGAGATGTCTAGACTCCTTATCCTGTCAGAAGGATGACAACTTCTCTTTCCAGTTATATCGAGAGCAGAGATTTGTGTCAACTCATCATCCCAAAAAAAGAATTACTACTTCTCTATCTTGTTATGTCAATTGGAGAGATGTTTTGACTCATCATCCCAATAGAAGGATTACTACTTACTTCTCTATTCTGTTATATCAATGGGAGAGATGTCTCAAATCATCATCCGAATAGAAGGATGACTACTACTCTACCCTTTTTAATGTCGATAGGAGAGAGTTTAAACGCATGATCTTGATAGAGGAATGTATAATTCTCTATCCTGTTATGTCAATAGGAAATGTGTCTAGACTCATCATCCAGAAAGAGGGATGTCTACCTCTCTACTCAGTTATGTCAATGGGAGTAAAGTCTAAAAGCAAGATCCTGATATAAGGATGTCTACTTCTTCATCCTGTTATGTCAATGGGAGAGATGTCTTGCCTCATCATCCTGATAGAAGGATGGCAACTTTTCTAATCTGTTATGTCGAAAGCAGATATGTGTCAACTTATCATCAAAAAAGAAGAATTACTACTTCTCTATCCTGTTATGTCAATGAGAGAGATGTCGAGACTCATAATCCTGATAGAAGGATGACAACTTTTCTTTCCTGTTATGTTGAAAGCAGAGATGTGTCAACTCATCATCTCAAAAGAAGGATTACTACTTTTCTATCCTGTTATGTCAATGAGAGAGACGTCTAGACACCTCATCCTGATAGAAGGATGACAAATTCTCTTTCCTGTTAGGTCGACTGCAGAGATGTGTCAACTCATCGTCCCAAAGAAAGGATTGCTACTTCTATATTCTGTTATGTCAATGGGAGAGATTTTTTGACTCATCATCCCGATAGAAGGATTACTAATTCTCTATTCTGTTATATCAGTGGGAGGGTTGTCTCAAATGATCATCCAAATAGAAGGATGACTACTAATCTACCCGGTTATGTCGATAGGAGAGAGTCTTAACGCATGATCATGATAGAGGTATGTATAATTCTCTATCCTGTTATGTCAATGGGAAATGTGTCTAGACTCATCATCCAGAAAGAGGGATGTCTACCTCTCTACTCGGTTATGTCAATGAGAGTAACGACTAAAAGCAAGATCATGATAGAAGGATATCTAATTCTTCATCCTGTTATGTCAATGAGAGAGATGTCTAGACACCTCATCCTGATAGAAGGATGACAAATTCTCTTTCCTGTTAGGTCGACTGCAGAGATGTGTCAACTCATCGTCCCAAAGAAAGGATTGCTACTTCTATATTCTGTTATGTCAATGGGAGAGATTTTTTGACTCATCATCCCGATAGAAGGATTACTAATTCTCTATTCTGTTATATCAGTGGGAGGGTTGTCTCAAATGATCATCCAAATAGAAGGATGACTACTAATCTACCCGGTTATGTCGATAGGAGAGAGTCTTAACGCATGATCATGATAGAGGTATGTATAATTCTCTATCCTGTTATGTCAATGGGAAATGTGTCTAGACTCATCATCCAGAAAGAGGGATGTCTACCTCTCTACTCGGTTATGTCAATGAGAGTAACGACTAAAAGCAAGATCATGATAGAAGGATATCTAATTCTTCATCCTGTTATGTCAATGAGAGAGATGTCTAGACACCTCATCCTGATAGAAGGATGACAACTTCTCTTTCCTGTTAGGTCGACTGCAGAGATGTGTCAACTCATCGTCCCAAAAAAGGATTGCTACTTCTATATTCTGTTATGTCAATGGGAGAGATTTTTTGACTCATCATCCCGATAGAGGGATTACTAATTCTCTATTCTGTTATATCAGTGGGAGAGTTGTCTCAAATGATCATCCAAATAGAAGGATGACTACTAATCTACCCGGTTATGTCGATAGGAGAGAGTCTTAACGCATGATCATGATAGAGGTATGTATAATTCTCTATCCTGTTATGTCAATGGGAAATGTGTCTAGACTCATCATCCAGAAAGAGGGATGTCTACCTCTCTACTCGGTTATGTCAATGAGAGTAACGACTAAAAGCAAGATCATGATAGAAGGATATCTAATTCTTCATCCTGTTATGTCAATGAGAGAGATGTCTAGACACCTCATCCTGATAGAAGGATGACAACTTCTCTTTCCTGTTAGGTCGACTGCAGAGATGTGTCAACTCATCGTCCCAAAGAAAGGATTGCTACTTCTATATTCTGTTATGTCAATGGGAGAGATTTTTTGACTCATCATCCCGATAGAAGGATTACTAATTCTCTATTCTGTTATATCAGTGGGAGAGTTGTCTCAAATGATCATCCAAATAGAAGGATGACTACTAATCTACCCGGTTATGTCGATAGGAGAGAGTCTTAACGCATGATCATGATAGAGGTATGTATAATGCTCTATCTTGTTATGTCAATGGGAAATGTGTCTAGACTCATCATCCAGAAAGAGGGATGTCTACCTCTCTACTCGGTTATGTCAATGAGAGTAACGACTAAAAGCAAGATCATGATAGAAGGATATCTAATTCTTCATCCTGTTATGTCAATAGGAAAGATGTCTTGACTCATCATCTCGATAGACTGATATCTACTTTTCTACCCTGTTATGTCGATAGAAGAGAGTCTAATAGATCTCGGTAGAAAGATATCTACTTATCTATCCATTTAGGCGTATGACTTTAAGATGGCTAGACGTATGTTATTGATGGAAGTATATCAACTGCTTTATCTTGTTATGCGTTTGTTAGAGTCTTGTTAACGGATTGCATGCTTGCGGTTGATACTGAAATGAAGGTGCATTGACATTGGTTTTAACTACGGCAATCATTACCAATGAAAATGTGAAATTGAAAATTGAGTGTTGAGGTGGAAAATAAATTGTCAGCTCTCTTGGTATATAAGTTTAAAAAAACTTTTATTGCATTGAAAATTCTCGTATTGGAAAATAATTTCAAATCGATCATGTTTGTAACAAATGTTATTATAATTTAAAACTGTAACAAGGAGATTCAAATAATATAAAGTAAGAATGATTATTTTATAGAAAAGGTTGAGTAAACTGAGAACTGGTTTGTCTGCACCATAGTTTGTCAAAGGCGGTGTTTATGGGAAGAGCGCCTAAATCTTTTTAACAGATGGCGACCTTTTTATTGAACTTCTAAGAAGTGACTTATTAAAAATATCTCTCATTGTTGTGCTTTGTGGCAATTGAAAATTTAAAATTGCGTTAAGGCTTTGATGCAAGCTTTAAACTAGATATCCGAAATGCACACCTAACTATTCAACAACTTGGTCAACCTGTACCTAATGTTATGAGTTTAAAAGATCCTTTCATAATTTCGTTTTCCGGGTATGAATTAGCACCCAGTTTCTCTGGAAGTGAACCCCCTCTCAGAACGGGTTTCTGGATGCGCTACTGATTCTGAGGTTTGCTATAAATCGTCTGCAATAGTTTCATTTATCCTAAAATTCCGAAGTAACTTTTAATTTCATTTCTCTTTCTAAAATTTTTTGTTTACATTTTACGTGTACCATATCTACAGTTTACAACTGTCGAAGATCCGGTTTCTTGGCAAATGCTTATAGACCTATACTACTACTCATAACTGCTTTAACGTGGCGTTAGTCACATCAAGTCCTCTTGATGCACCTTCTGTCTTTTAAATATACATAAGCTATTCTTAATGTGGGGAAGTACTTATAGTCTCAGTCAACGGTCTCTTGCCAAGTAGTTTATTTAGACCTTAGCACCTGTGTGTGTTAGAGATGTCTTAACATATCGACAGGAACTTGGTTCACGCGGGGTGTGGTCTGTGTTTTTAATATCGAGAATACGATTCTACAGTTGCTTTATTCTTATCCACAATATAGAACATGATAGAAAGAAGAAGAATCTGAAGTATTGTACCGAGTAATATATAAAATTAAGACTCTATTAAAGAACAGATTACCATATACTAGTATTTATTCAATGTAAAATCCTTTTACTATCAATGTTTTGAACATTATGAAGA
>JBAIZL010000003.1:147169087-147194087 GCA_036971475.1 Prosapia bicincta | reverse complement strand
TCTCTCGGTCTCACAAGTTAACCGACATCCATTCTAAGGACCATGAACTTATTACCATGAGAGAAGGGCTTAGAAGCAATTTATATAAGGATTATGCCATTGATAAAGCATTGCACCGCTAAAGTGTCCTTCCGGTTGACATAGACGAGAGGGAGACATAAAAAATGGCACCGTGTTTCTGCTTTTTATTAGAGGGATCACTGATAGGACTGGCAAACTCTTTAAAAGGCATGGTATACGTTCTGTCTACAAACCTAGCATCTCCATCAACAAGTTTCTTGGTAACGCCAAAGATAAGATCTTTCATTTTTAAAAGTTTGGGATCCTATAGAGATCCCAATAGAGTGTCAATAAAAATACCTAATCCAACCTAATATATATTTCTCTTTGTTTCTGTAGTTTATGAAGTGGAAACCTATTTCGCTAACGTTTTTATGAGCATTTACAGCGACGATTATGCTTCGTTATATACAAACAGCTTGCTTAGGAAATATCCCATCATGCAGAGTCACAATAACAAATAACAAACAGCTTGCTTAGGAAATATCCCATCATGCAGAGTCACAATAACAAATAACAAACAGCTTGCTTAGGAAATATCCCATCATGCAGAGTCACAATAACAAATAACAAACAGCTTGCTTAGGAAATATCCCATCATGCAGAGTCACAATAACAAATAACAAACAGCTTGCTTAGGAAATATCCCATCATGCAGAGTCACAATAACCAATAACAAACAGCTTGCTTAGGAAATATCCCATCATGCAGAGTCACAATAACAAATAACAAACAGCTTGCTTAGGAAATATCCCATCATGCAGAGTCACAATAACAAATAACAAACAGCTTGCTTAGGAAATATCCCATCATGCAGAGTCACAATAACAAATAACAAACAGCTTGCTTAGGAAATATCCCATCATGCAGAGTCACAATAACAAATAACAAACAGCCTGCTTAGGAAATATCCCATCATGCAGAGTCACAATAACAAACAACAAACAGCTTGCTTAGGAAATATCCCATCATGCAGAGTCACAATAACAAACAACAAACAGCTTGCTTAGGAAATATCCCATCATGCAGAGTCACAATAACAAACAACAAACAGCTTGCTTAGGAAATATCCCATCATGCAGAGTCACAATAACAAACAACAAACAGCTTGCTTAGGAAATATCCCATCATGAAGAGTCACAATAACAAACAACAAACAGCTTGCTTAGGAAATATCCCATCATGCAGAGTCACAATAACAAACAACAAACAGCTTGCTTAGGAAATATCCCATCATGCAGAGTCACAATAACAAACAACAAACAGCTTGCTTAGGAAATATCCCATCATGCAGAGTCACAATAACAAACAACAAACAGCTTGCTTAGGAAATATCCCACCATGCAGAGTCACAATAACAAACAACAAACAGCTTGCTTAGGAAATATCCCATCATGCAGAGTCACAATAACAAACAACAAACAGCTTGCTTAGGAAATATCCCATCATGCAGAGTCACAATAACAAACAACAAACAGCTTGCTTAGGAAATATCCCATCATGCAGAGTCACAATAACAAACAACAAACAGCTTGCTTAGGAAATATCCCATCATGCAGAGTCACAATAACAAACAACAAACAGCTTGCTTAGGAAATATCCCATCATGCAGAGTCACAATAACAAATAACAAACAGCTTGCTTAGGAAATATCCCATCATGCAGAGTCACAATAACAAATAACAAACAGCTTGCTTAGGAAATATCCCATCATGCAGAGTCACAATAACAAATAACAAACAGCTTGCTTAGGAAATATCCCATCATGCAGAGTCACAATAACAAATAACAAACAGCCTGCTTAGGAAATATCCCATCATGCAGAGTCACAATAACAAATAACAAACAGCTTGCTTAGGAAATATCCCATCATGCAGAGTCACAATAACAAATAACAAACAGCTTGCTTAGGAAATATCCCATCATGCAGAGTCACAATAACAAATAACAAACAGCTTGCTTAGGAAATATCCCATCATGCAGAGTCACAATAACAAATAACAAACAGCTTGCTTAGGAAATATCCCATCATGCAGAGTCACAATAACAAATAACAAACAGCTTGCTTAGGAAATATCCCATCATGCAGAGTCACAATAACCAATAACAAACAGCTTGCTTAGGAAATATCCCATCATGCAGAGTCACAATAACAAATAACTTGTTATTCACTCCCTCCCATACTGAGAAAGACAACCGAGATATCACTTGGCTCGGAGCCAGTTATGCAGTGATTATTCCTTCTGTACATATATCAGTAATTTAAATCTAATTTCAGCCCACATCAAGATTTCTTAAATTTCTTTTGGCAATGAAACATATTATTAGGATATTTGGGTCTTTAAAATATGAGGCCAAAGCATAAATTCCCTTATCGTTATGGCTCTTCTCCAGTTATACAAACTGAAACCATCGGCTCAAGACATGCGATATTCTATAACTCAGCTTGGAATTAAAGTGACACGTGACATATTTTAAAGAATTTGAGTACAGTTCTCTTTTATAAAATAAAACGATTCATCAATTTAATATATTGATATGAATATATATTATTATACTGATTATAATATAATATTATTGTCCATTATTTTTCCGTTGCACTAACTTTGTAAAGTTATTTTGTTAATTGTAAACAATTATTCCACCACTAAGTGCAATTATTTTTACCTTATGTGATGAGGTACCTTTCGGTCACTTGACTATTGTTGAATCACTCATGGTATAAATATATATATACTTACTAGCATACCCGTCACGTGTTACTTCAATATCTGAAGAAAGGAATCCCAAGAAAACTCATTATGACGAAAATTAAATTTAAATTTTGTAATTTTTATCAAAATAGATTAATTACATTGGATATTTTTTTCCATGTCGTTTGTATTTTGTTTGAGTGTTGTACATGTTGTAATGTATTTGAGTGTTTTTGGATAAATAAATCTCCCAATACTATTATTATCCACTTTTATAATCCACTCAAAGAACTTTATCCATGAATTTTAACCTATATTTAGTGCTACTAATTTGGTTACTAACTATAATAGTTACTAATTTCAATAAGTATTTCTAGAATTTAAGCGAATTTTCTCAGATAAAACAATTCAGTCAAAATCTGTATTAATTACATTCAAATAATACGTTAAAACGCGAAAAGTAGAATCCATTTTTTTAAATACTAAATTCATTTGGTAAGATCTATTTTATAAATTAAAATATTTATTAACTTATAAATTAAAGACATTTTGATTCAATATCATTTTAAACTAACAACCTACGGTAAATGAATTGAAATAACCTTCGGTTTTAAACAGCTGTTATGCAAACTAACTTAGCATCCCCCGACGCGGCCATTAATTAAAATATTTTGAAATATTTATTTTAGAAAACTTTAGAGTAAATACATTTTTTGGTTTTAAAAACCATTTGTTAGTGGATTATCCGGTTTACCTGTTCTTCATAGTCCCACGTGTAAATGTCAATGTGGGAAACAGTCAGAGGGCAAATCAATACCACCATATTGGAATGTGTGTGTTTGAGCCTTAATAATTGTAATAGCGACTGAAGCTTAATGGGTTATTTTAGTCTCAATCTGGAAAAGTAAACCAGTAGGAATCATAGGTATGCGGGGTGTAAAGGCAATATCTCCCGCTGCTGCTCCAGTAATATAGTAGCCCCGACAACATTACTACACATAACTTGTATTTGAAGTCTCATACCAATACATAATTTTGGTGGATTTAAGTTACGTTATAAGAATATAGGAACTCCCACTTCAAGTTGGAAGTTATGTGGTGGAAAGCCAGCAGCATTTGGTGCATTTAAAAATACTTGTGTATAGTAAACAGCGTCTTCTGTACTCACACCACCATCCTTTTATCGATACTCTATAATTCCTCTTCTTACATGATCTAAAATAATGTTGTTAATTTCAGAAGCAGATACGTTTCCTATCGGCCACTGCGAGGAGCTATGCGTGTTGCATATAACAGCGCCGGTCGTAGAACGCCATGCGTAGGTGAAGAAGTCATTACTACGCTAGTACAATGTAGTCTCACGTTTTTCCTCAATGCATTAAAAAAAATATTGTACTTTATACAGCCTATGACATTTCACGTGAAATAAAAAGTCTTCATTTAAATTTTCAAAATAATCGATCAAGGAGTTTTTGGGATTTTTAAAAACAAACAAACAAACGCTGTCTCTTTATTTTTTTTTTATTTTTTATTATTTTTTTCCAGGCGAAACCCCTATCAAGGTTATCATCGCCTAACTAAAGTTTTATTTTAAATAATTATTTCAAAATAAAATTAACCAACTAAACAAAATAAAATAAAATATAATAAATGTTTAATACTAATTGTAACTAAAACGAAAGAAACTAAAATTATACATAATTTAAATATTATTAAATAGATTCAGGTGGCGTAAGAAAGCGATGACACGGTCGATAGCCGTGACATCGTCCCTTAAAACCACCTTTAAACTACCTCGAAGATAGTAACGTATATACAAATCGCTCAACTCATCACAATCAAGCAGGATATGCTTGATTGTAATATTGCTTCTACAAAACGGACATAGTGGTGGATCCTCATGTCGCATTAACCTTCCATGCGTTAACAAAGAGTGGCCGATGCGAAGTCGAGTAACCACCACTTCCTCCCTACGATTCGAACGAACAGATGTCCTCTATGTTCGGACGGTATTTTTGATGTCCCTCAGCTTGTTTCTATGTACATTTTGCCATTCTTCATTCCAAACAGAGAATAGTATAGTTTTAACTTTGCATACAAAATCTGATGCCATCACACATTGTGTCGATGGTACCATACTTGTAGCTAATTTTGCTCCTTCATCTGCTTTAGTGTTTCCAAATATTCCGCAGTGACCAGGCACCAAGAGAAATGACACCTCGATACCCCGTAATTGGAGCCTGTGTATTGAGCACAAGATGTCTCCAACTAATCAACTAATGGGTTCTTAGTGTAAATTTCCTGAATAGTCTGGAGAGCACTTTTGGAATCGGAACATACAAGATATTTAGATGTTGCAGACGGAATTGATCTTAAAGCTTGGAAAATTGCATAAAGTTCTGCTGTAAAAACGCTACAGGCTGAGGGTAATCCATAAGTGAAAGTTTGTCCTTCCATATGAAATGCACAACCTATCCCATTGTCCAGTTTTGAACCGTCTGTGAATATAGTCACAGTATGTTGGTGAGTTAGTTGGATCTGCCAAAACTCCTGACGATAAATAACGTCAGGAGTATTGTGTTTTAGGTACCTGGACAATGAGAAGTCACATTTTGGCATTCGTATTACCCATGGAGGGATGTAGCATGATTATCGTTCGAATATAGGTGGAAGTTCTAACTTTAGATTGATAAAAATACGCAACGTTCTTATTCCGAAGGGAGCAGTTGAACGTTGACGCTCATTGTAACGATCCTCGAGGTGGTTATCAAAAACTGCTTTGAATGCCGGATGTTTAGATTTGCTTCGAAGACCAGTGTAATATGAAATCTGTAGCTTTTGACGTCGCACTGAGAGAGATGGTTCTCCAGCTTCAACTAGAAGGCTGGAGATTGGGCTTGATCTAAAAGCACCAGTAGAAAGTATAAGACCAGCGTGATGAATTGAATCAAGGAGTTTCAGAACCGTAGGTCGAGCACATGAATAGGCTATACAGCTGTAATCTATGCGCGACCTTACAACGGCGCGATAGAAGCGGAGCATACAGGTTTTGTCTGCTCCCCAATTTGTACCACTTAGAACTCTCAACATATCCAATATCTTGCTGCACCGGGTCCTCAAATCCCGCACATGCGGACTCCATGAAAGTCTTTTATCTAATAAAAGACCCAAAAATCTCACATTATCCGCGGTCTGAAGCCGCGTACCATCAAGATAAAGGATAGGTTCCTGGTGTTGCCTGCGACGACTAAATCCTATATACTGGGTCTTCGAAGCCGAAAACTTGAAGCCCGTAGATTTGGTCCATTCTTGCAATTTATTAATGACTAATTGTAAGGATCTTTCCGCTGTTGCCATACTTCTAGCAGCCACATATATGCAAAAATCGTCTACAAACAGGGAACAGTGGACCGGTGACTGTACGTTTGAAGTGGCCTTGTTAATGGCAACGGCAAACAGCGTCACACTTAACACGCCACCCTGTGGTACACCATTCTCTAGTTCGTAACGAGCAGAATATATGCCTCCTAGACGTACACGGAAAGTCCTGTTATTCAAATAATTTTGTATAAAAGGAAGAATGTTACCTTGTATACCCCATGATTTCAATACGTTCAAAATTCCTCTTCTCCATGCCATGTCATATGCCTTCTCAAGGTCAAAGAAAACAGCTACCAGTGTTTGTCGTAAGATGAAGGCATTCTGTATAGTTGACTCCAACAAAACCAATTGGTCAACTGATGAACGTCCTTGTCTGGAACCACACTGGACGTTAGTAAGAAGTTTGTTTGTTTCTAGATTCCAGACAAGACGACGGTTGACCATCTTCTCCAGTAGTTTGCATAAGCAGCTGGTCAGAGAGATGGGTCTGTAACTACTGGGATTAGTTTTGTCCTTTCCTTGTTTGGAATTATTGTCGCTTCTAACCATGCATCGGGAAAACCGTGCTCCCCGAATATACGATTGTATATCCGAAGGAGAACTAGTTTTGCCGACTGTGGCAGATTTTTAATCATGGAGTATACAATATCATCCGGGCCTGGAGCTGAATCCTTCGTTGACGAGAGAGCCGACTCTAGTTCATCGATAGAGAAATGGATATTCAAACACGAGTCTCCAGACAATCCAACGGTGAAAGGTAAGGCTTCCTGTTTGCGTTTATGCACCTGGAAAACGTCCTTGTATGCAGAAGATGAAGAATATTTTGAGAACGATAACGCTGGCACATTGGCAATTTCCTCACTGTCCGTGGTAATAACTCCATCCGGATGCCTTAACGAAATTAATGGCATCGGAACGGAAATGTCACAGACGGATCGTAATTTCTTCCATACTGTAGATGGAGCTGTAGTTCTTGTAATAGTGCCAATGTACTGAGACCATGATTCTCGTTTACTTTGCCTAAATATTCGACGTGCTTTCGCACGGAAGATTTTATATTTTTCCAGGTTTTCAATCGTTGGATTTCTTTTGAACTGGCTCAAAGCTTTTCGTCGTAAACGAAGGATTACAGAGCAATCATCATTCCACCACGGAACAGGTGGTCGCCGGGGTTTTGATGAGGTTTTCGGTATTGCCTTTCCGGCGGCATTCAAAATAGTTTTGGTAATTGAATTTACGATGTCATCAATTGGAGCCAAGTCTTCCACTTCCAGTGATTCTAGATCTTGTGAGAATTGTTCCCAGTTGGCTTTTTTCAAGATCCAACGATGATGTCAATCACAAAAGGGTGAGGAGTCATAAAAAGAGATCTCAATGGGAGTATGATCGCTACTGTAAAGATCAGGCAATGCTGACCATTTTAGCCTTGTAGCCAGAGCAGGACTGCACAATGACAAGTCAACAGCTGTCCATACGCCTGTAGACGCTGCTAAATGTGTCGGAGAACCGTCATTTAGCAGGTATAAATCCTGATCTGATACTCTCAACCAGATGCCCTCCTGAGTTGCATCCTGGTGAACCCCATGAAACATGGTGGGTATTAAAATCGCCCACTAATAAAAATGGAGAAGGTAACTGGTTTATCAGGTCTATCAAGTCTCTCTGTTGCAGGTGGTCACATGGTGGAAGGTAGACACAACAGAGAGTGAGTTTGTACGGAACAGCTGTTTGAATTGCTACTGCTTGTAAGGGAGTTATTAAGTTCAGAGAAACGGCGTCGACACAGTCACGGGCTAGAATGGCTACGCCACCTCTAGCTCGATTTTCTGTAACGATGTCCGATCTGTAAACTGAATACTCCCTTAGATGGAAATTGTGCGATTCATGGAGATGTGTCTCCTGAATACAAATGTACATAGGGGACACATCCCTTACAATTAATTTGAGATCCTCAATGTGACTTCTAACTCCGTTAATGTTCCACTGAATCACGGATTGTTTAGGTGTGGACATTGTTACTTAGTGAAAAGGATTGACCTGGCTCTTATTGTTGGCATTAAATGTTAATTTACCTGGAACGTCAGGAGACGCTTCAGGCAATGTATCATCGGATTCCATCACCGCAATTGCAGTGGTGGAACTCGAGGAATTTGTTTGCCCAGGAGGTGAGATGGAATGAGCACCTCCTTTGGCCTTTGCTTTTTTTTCTTTTTTTTCCTCAACTTTAATTGGTGCATTCTTTTTTAAAATATCAAAATTTAATTTATTCTTCCTACCCTCTAATGGTACGGACTTAACGCTTTCAGACCTATTAATTGTTCTAAGAGTCTTTCATTTGTGGAGAGATACCTGTCCAGGAATGCCTGTATCGGCTGATTTGCTACGTACTAGCAGATTACTCGGCGTAGTCGCTGGTTGTACTACACATACTGAAGGTCCATTTGTCACTAAAGACAGAAGGCGTGTAACCTGCTCAGTAAGGGCTTCAATTTTTCAGGCCAGGTCTGCACAGTTGGCACAGGACGACTTCATAGCGCTCGCGGAAGCAGCATAAGTTTTATTGACAACATTTGGCTGGGAAGCTTTAAAGATCTTCTTAGCTTCAGCAAATGATATCCTCTGGTTAGCCATAATGCCAAGGATTGCTTTCTCCTCCTTAAAGTGAGGACAGTTTTAAGATCGCACCGGATGATCGCCCCCATAGTTAGCGCACTTCGGGGGGTTACCGCAATCTTTTTCATCATGACCTTCCATGCCACACTTGCCGCATACACCCTGTTTAGAACACGCAGAACTAATGTTCCTAAAATGCTGACACTTGAAGCATCACCGAGGGTTAGCTACGTAAGGCCTCACTGACAGCCTTTGATAACCTGCATTAATATATTCAGGTATCTCTGGTTTCCCAAAAGTAAGTATGAAAGAGGCTGTTTTAATTTTCTCGCCTTTTTTCAGATTTCATAATAACAGCAACATCCGTAACAGACTGTGACGAGAGTTCGGCCTTGATTTCATTTAATGGGACGTGCATCAAGTCCCTACATGTAATGACCCCCTTAGAGAAATTCAACGATCTATGGGGAGCCACAGACACCTTGACTTGGTCATAGAAGAAAGTCGTTTTTAAAAGAGATCGGGTCTGTTTTTCACTACTAGTAGCAACAAGAAATGTCCCATTTCTTAATTTTTTGATAGATGCGACAGCACTTCCAGCACAGGCAGTAATTGTCTTATTTATAAGAAACGGAGAAACGCTAGACAAATCCTTTCCATCTTCGGCACTAGAAATTATTAAATATTTGGGCGATGGCAATGCTTGTGACGTTGTCACCATCAACGTCTTTCTCAAATCATCAACTTTAGGCTCTTCAGGTGAATCCTGACGAGTCCTCTTTAAACTCAAACAATTTGACTTAGTTTTAGGATCCATAGAATGCTTTTTGCCAACCATCGTGTCTGGCGTTACGGGCGAGACTATAGGAACGAGTACACCCTTGGATCACTTTCGATCATTTCCCATCTCCAGAACTCTGGAGCCTATAGTATTCTCCTTAGCTCGACTGGATGGGCATCAGTCGAGAACTCGTAATACTGTGCACAAGCTCCGACACCTGTGCACCGCGGACACTCCCTGACCAAGGACCGAAGCGGCTGGTAGACATGAAACCGCGCTTACGTCTTTGGCAGAGCAAGCTCACTTCAGCGTCCCAGACCAAAGTTTGTCAAGCTCTAGAATTTTCAGCACTCCCAACGCGCAACGGTTCTGACCAGTCAAATTCCCTAAGTGAAGATGTTAGTGTGTGTGCATGTGCGTGCGTGTGTGTGTGTTTGTGTGTGGGTATGCTTTGTGAGTGGTGTAGGGTTAGGCTAGGGTACCGCGAGGGACGCCAAATCCCTCGTAGGTACGGCTAGTCCGCACCCCCCTGCGGGGCTGTCTCTTTATAATAGTAATTCATACATATAATGAAATTAGGATTAAAGTAATAAATACATCAACGCCCTTCCTTTCTCTCAGATACACACACACACACACACACACACACACACACACACACACACACACACACACACACACACATACACACACTTACACACACACACACACACACACACACACACCACACACACACACACACACACAGACAGACAGACACACACACACAAACACACACACACAAACACACAGACACACACACACACACACACAAACACACACTCACACACACACACACACACACACACACACACACACACACACACACACACACACACAAACACACAGACACACACACACACACACACACACACACTCACACACACACACACAAACACACAGATACACACACACACACACACACAGACACACACACACACACTCACACACACACACACACACACACACACACACACACACACACACACACACACACACAACACACAGACACACACACACACACACACACAAACACACAGACACACACACACACACACACACACACACACACATACATTTTATAAAAAATATTTTGTGAGGAGCACAAGAAATGAAGTTTACAAGTTGAAAATTCACGTACTGTATGTGTAATCCACGTGGGAGTTCAGGAATTCGAACGAAAAGGTAAAGAACAAGCTGTTTTAGGTGTAATATAATATCCTCCAATGATATACAGGACTTTATGTGCAAACTAATCTGAGAAGACTGCTTTGGAAATAATATTAGGTCAGATTTAATGAAAAAGGTTGGAGACTTGAGTTTGATCCAATTTGTACGAGCAGAAGGAAACGAAAAAACTCCGTGAGTCTTGAGGTGTCTGGATTTATAAGCAGATTTCTTGATAAAGCGGACAGAGAAGCTAGAACCCAAAATAATTTCTTGGCCGTTATAGATTACTACACGCTAGACTTAGCTGGATTAGGTCATCCACACTATCCTATAAGCAGATGACTGTAGAAGGTGAATCTCCATCTCAGGAGGATGTCTTCTGGGAGCTGGACAGAATATACCAACTCTAAATACAGCTGCTAGATTAAAACTATAATGGATCTTTCAGTAGTAGAATCTAGTTTACATTAGAAGAAAGGAAAAGTTGGTCTGGTATTCTTTTAGGGTATGAGTCTTCAACCTTTTTCACTCAAGGGCCACATCGAAAACATATGGAGGAAAGGCGGGAAAATATCAGGGCAGAAAGTCTAGAACACCCCCCCCCCCACCATAAACCCACGACATTTATTCTAATGAAGGGCTCAGTGGTGGTTTTTGAGATTTTCTTGCTTAGTTTTTTACTTTTTTACAGCTAGCTTTACACTTATAGAGAAAAGAAGTGGCAAGTGAGAGACCTGTACTCATACTTAATAGTAAATAAGCTTAAAAGGAAATATATTACTAAATAATTTTATTTCAGTATGCTAGCTTTCCACAGGCTTGAAAAAATCTGTTCCGGGCCGGATTGGGCTCTCGGGCCGTAGGTTGGAGACCCCGGTTTTATGGTGTCCAATCGTGGAATTATGCTGAGCAAAGAAGCAACGCTCCGCATTCTCCTTAAAGTTTATATGTGGTTTTATTTTTTCATAGTTGTGATCTATTTTTCCCTCTAATTTACTTAGTTTAAATGTTTTTCAAAACGTACGATTTTAAATTATTCAATGGTTGTTTTTCGTATCTTTTATGTTATCTCTATCACATGTCGAGAAGAAATATACTCTCTGTTCTAAAAATATAAACTAGAATTCACATAAAGTTGAAACTAATTCAACTTGACCAACCCATTGGAGTTCAACTCTTTATAATTTATCCATGAATTTGTTTCATGTGTGGTTACTAGTTGACCAGCCTAGGTATGCCAAACCTTAGAATAAGTAAGGGCCTATAAAATCTTTTGTTACCTACGAAAGCCCTTATTTAAGAAATTGAAAACGCGTTCAAAGTTTACCACGACTCTGCAAGAACACTCACCGCAGGTAGAAAACGTATCTCTAATGGCGCATGAGATATAACAAATAAACAAGTAACCTGGCGAGCAAATAGATCTGCAACGGAAATAGACACCGATGATGTCACTAATGGTAACAGAGCCTACATTAGTCGCACATCTCTGGATAGACATTACGTTCAGCATTTCCCAATGACCCGGTCGAAGAATCGATATTTTTATGAAAATAGTTTTTGTATTATTAATTCGAAACAAGCGAGGAAATAGAGTGTTTGATTGTTCCTTTACCTTAATTTCTGGTGAATAGTGCAATTTTAGTTGGGAATTGTTTAAAATCACATTTATTGCAATTTTAATAAAGGTTAACAAAGTAGTTTCAATGGGTATTTCAAATGATATACAAAACTCTATCTAGGGTGTCATAACTTTATTACCTAGATTCAGGATAGGCGTCATAGGACAAGATTTGATTGTTCCTGCCTTTTTCTATCCTTAATTAATACAACCCCTTCCATCACCATCCATTAGGCGACAATTGTTTCTGTGAAAGGTACTGTTTAGAGGAAGAGGTTAGATATCTATTA
This sequence comes from Prosapia bicincta, assembly GCA_036971475.1. Taxonomy (NCBI): domain Eukaryota; kingdom Metazoa; phylum Arthropoda; class Insecta; order Hemiptera; family Cercopidae; genus Prosapia; species Prosapia bicincta. The sequence continues at coordinate 147,181,439 of JBAIZL010000003.1, read as the reverse complement.
TAACCTAGGTGGAGACCATATCCTCTTCTTCTAAACTTCTTCTTTACGCCTCGTCTCGTTATAAGATGATTCCTTACTTTATAAGATGATTCCTTACGTTATAAGATGATTCCTTACTTTATAAGATGATTCCTTACGTTATAAGATGATTCCTTACTTTATAAGATGATTCCTTACGTTATAAGATGATTCCTTACTTTATAAGATGATTCCTTACGTTATAAAATGATTCCTTACGTTATAAGATGATTCCTTACTTTATAAGATGATTCCTTACTTTATAAGATGATTCCTTACTTTATAAGATGATTCCTTACTTTATAAGATGATTCCTTACGTTATAAAATGATTCCTTACGTTATAAGATGATTCCTTACTTTATAAGATGATTCCTTACTTTATAAGATGATTCCTTACGTTATAAGATGATTCCTTACGTTATAAGATGATTCCTTACTTTATAAGATGATTCCTTACTTTATAAGATGATTCCTTACGTTATAAAATGATTCCTTACGTTATAAGATGATTCCTTACTTTATAAGATGATTCCTTACTTTATAAGATGATTCCTTACTTTATAAGATGATTCCTTACTTTATAAGATGATTCCTTACTTTATAAGATGATTCCTTACGTTATAAGATGATTCCTTACTTTATAAGATGATTCCTTACTTTATAAGATGATTCCTTACTTTATAAGATGATTCCTTACGTTATAAGATGATTCCTTACTTTATAAGATGATTCCTTACGTTATAAAATGATTCCTTACATTATAAGATGATTCCTTACGTTATAAAATGATTCCTTACATTATAAGATGATTCCTTACGTTATAAAATGATTCCTTACATTATAAGATGATTCCTTACGTTATAAAATGACATTCTTCTTTACTAATACCTTTCATTCACCCTTAGTCACACATACATCACTCTTATCATTTACCAGCCATTTTCTCTAAAATAAAGCCTTTTTCTCTTTTAGTCGGACTACGGTCAATTATGTCTAAGCCCAAGCCCTTTCACTGAGGGTCCTGTTAACCGGGAGTAGGTAAAGGTGCTATTGCACTACCAGGACCGAATTAATCAGAAGTGTTTTAGGAGTACGGCAAACCTGACCGTTCGGAGGGTTCTACTAGCCCTGATTAATTCCGAAGACACAGGTTCTAGTTAAAGCACGCGTCTCGTTCCAGAATTGGGTCAATAGTTACTTATGGGAAGGAATCAGGCCTCTTACATAATGGCATAGCTGGTCGTGGTAAAATGTACCCCATTTCTGTTTTGGTTCTTGATGCCAGGAGTTCGAGGTCTACAGTGATTATTCCTTGTGTACATTCCTTATATCTGATTTCCGGCCACCTAAAGATTTCTTCTAATTTTGTTAGCAATGAAACACATTATTAAATAATTTTTTTTTTTAAGATATGAGATCAAAACATAAAATTCCCATGTTATTATGGCTCTTCTCCAATTACAAAATTGGACCACGAATTAAAGAGAGAAATTTTCCCATAAGGTATCGATGAAGCTTTCATCGGTAAATTGCTGTTGTCTATTCCTAGCGTACACAAATCAGAAATGTAAAGTATCCACATTCAGGTTTCTCTTTCCCCTCTAAAATCTGTTTCGATATTTTCAAAAATTCTTATATTATCCAATCATGTAAGTCTCCAAAGGGTTAATTTACAGCCTAAAGGTAACTTAATTATACCTCCAACTTACTGCTTACTGCAGATAGTGTATTAAGGAGCCGTAGTTAACTTTGTATATTTGTGAAAATGCGCGCGCGCTCGTGACGAAATACATTCACCAAATAAAATACAAAAATAAAACAAAATAGGTAAGATATATTTTGGCACGAGGTCTCCCGTAGAGGTGTCTGTTCCCAGAATTACTTGAAGCTCACTCGTTAGCACTTGCCTAACAATCGAAGATAGAATTGCTCTTCTTCTTTGCTTCTATATCATAATTGATTCGAATATTACTTTAAAAAATATATGATACGATGTCGTATTTTTAGCGGCTCATTTTGGCAGCCGTTGACTCAGTGCTGATAGTCATCATTCATAGAACTGTATAACACGGCCGTGATTCAGAGGGGCAGAACAGTGCCTCAGAAACTTTATAAGAAGTTTAAAAGTAACTAAGTTCACAAGAAGACAGGGCCTTCTTTATTTAGGCAGTGGTATATTTAACACTGATAAATTTCTTAAAATATAACCATGCGACGTGGTGAACACACTGTGAACGACACTTCCATCACGAATATTAATGTTTGCCATCTTCTTATTGTTATTTATTCTAGCCACATATATGTGATAGGTCTCTATAGGTGATCACCACTTTCTTAAAATATCAGATCTTTATCAACTTCTCAGTTTAGTTATATATTCAATTTAGTAATCATGGTCTCCGTTCCCTCTAGTCACCTTAAAAATAAACCTAAAAACTAAACTAATTACAGATCCTATCCTTCTTAAGCAATCATAGTCATATTGGCTGATCACCTTAAAAATAAACAACAAAATGAAAAGAATAAGGATCCTATTAATCGTAGGCGATCATAGTCATATTGGCTGATCACCTTAAAAATAAACAACAAAAATGAAAAGAATAAAGATAGTATCCTTCGTAGACGATCATAGTCATATTGGCTAATCACATTAAAAATAAACAACAAAAATGAAAAGAATTAAGATCCTATCCTTCGTAGACGATCATAGTCATATTGGCTAAACACCTTAAAAATAAACAACAAAAATGAAAAGAATAAGGATCCTATTAATCGTAGGCGATCATAGTCATATTGGCTGATCACCTTAAAAATAAACAACAAAAATGAAAAGAATAAAGATAGTATCCTTCGTAGACGATCATAGTCATATTGGCTGATCACCTTAAATATAAACAACAAAAATGAAAAGAATAAAGATAGTATACTTCGTAGACGATCATAGTAATATTGGCTGATCACCTTAAAAATAAATATAAAAAATGAAAAGAATAAAGATAGTATCCAACGTAGGCGCTCACAGTTATATTGACTGATTACCTTAAAAATAAACAACAAAAATGAAAAGAATAAAGATCCTATCCTTCTTAGGCGATCATAGTCATATTGGTTGATCACCTAAAAAATAAACATCCAAAATGAAAAGAATAAAGATTATATCAATCGTAAGCGCTCACAGTTATATTGACTGATCGCCTTAAAAATAAACAACAAAACTGAAATAATTAAAGATCATATCCATCGTAAGCGATCAAAGTTATATTGGCTGATCGCCTTAAAATAAACAACAAAAATGAAAGGAATAAAGGCCGTATCCATCGTAGGCGATCACAGTTATATTGACTAATCACCTTAAAAATAAACAACAAAAATGAAAAGAATAAATACCTTATCTTTCGTAGGCAATTATAGTCATATTGGCTGATCGTCTTAAAAATAAATATAAAAAATGAAAAGAATAAAGATCATATCCATCGTAGGCGCTCACAGTTATATTGGTTGATCACCTTAAAAATTAACAAAAAACAAATTAAAATGTCAGTCCTTTCACATTTATGAAAAGTTTGAAACTTTGGTATTGTACTGTTTCTGAGATTTTGGTAATACTTTAGAAAAAAACAAAATGGCGAAGAGTCTGTGCGAAAAGCACTCCCGGAAGTACGTTGTGGGTACATCTCTTTTTTTTATTTAGACTGAGAAACCACATGATAAAGTTTGTCGGCGGTTAAACGCAAACTTACATAACACACGAACCATAATCCATCTGTTGTATTTTATTTACTTCTGTGTCTTGTAATAGTAACTCCTAAAAAATTCACAACTTTTGAAAATCATCCAGGCTGCATGGTCTCGTCATTTTCTAGCGAGAAATAAATTTTTAGCCGTATGCCCGAATAATCGTCGATATTGTATCACAAGTCTTCAAACTTTTCTCCCCTGACTGACTATCAGTACAAACCCCTGGACTGACTATCAATACAACAGCCTGACTGACTATCAATACAAACCCCTGACTGACTATCAATACAAACTCCTGACTGACTATCAATACAAACCTCTTACTGACTATCAATACAAACCCCTGACTGACTATCAATACAACAGCCTGACTGACTATCAATACAAACCCCTGACTGACTATCAATACAAACTCCTGACTGACTATCAATACAAACCTCTTACTGACTATCAATACAAACCCCTGACTGACTATCAACACAAACCCCTGACTGGCTATCAATACAACAGCCTGACTGACTATCAATACAAACCCCTGACTGACTATCAGTACAAACCCCTGGACTGACTATCAATACAACAGCCTGACTGACTATCAATACAAACCCCTGACTGACTATCAATACAAACTCCTGACTGACTATCAATACAAACCTCTTACTGACTATCAATACAAACCCCTGACTGACTATCAACACAAACCCCTGACTGGCTATCAATACAAACCCCCAACTGACTATCAATACAAACCCCTGACTGACTATCAATACAAACCCCTGACTGACTATCAATACAAACTCCTGACTGACTATCAATACAAATCCCTGACTGACTATCAATACAAATCCCTGACTGACTATCAATACAAATCCCTGACTGACTATCAATACAAACCCCTGACTGGCTATCAATACAAACCCCCAACTGACTATCAATACAAACCCCTGACTGACTATCAATACAAACCCCTGACTGACTATCAATACAAACTCCTGACTGACTATCAATACAAATCCCTGACTGACTATCAATACAAATCCCTGACTGACTATCAATACAAATCCCTGACTGACTATCAATACCAACCCCTGACTGACTATCAAAACAAACCCCTAACTGACTATCAATACAAACCCCTAACTGACTATCAATACAAACCCCTAACTGACTATCAATACAAACTTCTAGTCTAGATTTCAAATCCTGTAACCACACTGAAAACTTTAAAACCTTGATTTTTCTAAATACGGAACGCAATAGTTTTTAAAGTTATGTCGCACTAATGTGACTCGTAAATGTGAATATACTCGTACATTAAGAGTTATGAAATGTTTAATTTTATTTATGTTGAAAGTATTGCTATGAATTTCATAAACTGTAAGCTATGGTTTAATATTAGATTAATAAACCTTTAGCTCTTGATAGAAAATCGAAAGGTAGAGTATTTCTAAAAACATGAATTGGTCTGTGATGTGTCATTAACCTAAACAACAACGATGTTATCTTATGATATATTATTTTGTTACTAGCATAGAAGGGACATATTTTATTTAGAGTTTCATTTGGCCCCCTTTAGGCAAATGTTTGAAATCTAATTTTAAAACAGTCAAAGCTATGACTCAGTTTACACGATTGGTGAGACCTTTTCCTCCTCGAAATTAAGTGACAAATGATGTGTGCAAGCAACTCTGATGCTGTGACATTATGACTAGTAGCGTACACGCAACTGTTCACTTTAATTTTAATGTAAATATAATTTTGTAACTATTTCAATAGAAAACAAAAAAATTATTGAAAAAAGTTACTTTAAAAATAAATATATATATTAATTTTCTTTTTTTCCATCACTTACTATAGTCATCTTAGCTTCGCTCAGAGTTAATATGAGACCAAGACGAACAAGTGTGGTCCTTTTTACAAAGTGTTAGCAACCGTAAAATCGTCACAGCACAGTATATTTGTGTCACGAATCTCGTCAAACACATACTTTGCACTTCCTTTGGCGGAACAACTTGCGGCCACAAAGCAAAACGACCAGGAGTTAAAGGTTTCTAGTGTAAAGTGATTCGATTCTGGTACAAACATTATGACACAGAATATAGACGCCAAGTAACGCTTTGTAATACCGCTGTGTTACTATATGTTCTTACATTTGCTTTCCACTTCTTTTTGATTTTCTGTGGCTAAGGAAATAAGTCATCCCATACGAAGACTAACAGATGATTATGAATATATATAGCATTATGATAAGAATGATTATGGCAACACGTTTAACCGTGTCTACAGGCTTCTGTTTTTAAATCTAACTCCGAACTTAATCATTACCGTTGTCGGTTCCGACCTGCAAGTATTAGCGAGAGTAAGCAAGGATGTTATCGTCAACAGAGTAGGGAAAAGGAGTAAAGGTAAGAGGGAGCAGATGTATAAATATTCGATGTCTGTAGTTATTACAAGCTATCCCAAAATAGTAAAAGAAAGTAGAGTAAAAAGGCTGAATATCAGTAGACTTCAATGGAGCTAACCCAAAATAGAACAAAAATGGCGTAGATAAAAAATCTTAGATACAATAGATATCAAGAGAGCTATCTCAAAATAGCACGAAAAAGGAGAAGAAAGGTAGGATATCAGCAGATATCACAGAATAGTACACACGAATAGGACGAAAGCACCAGGGGTTAGAATAAAGGTCACAAACAGAATTACAAAAATAAATAGCCTTAACTTACCGCGATACAAACAGCATAATACAAAATAAAATCATATACAAAATTATATGGACACATATTGTAGGTGGCAGATTGGCCCTCTGCAGCTCGTGTAAAGTTTTTACCTGAAGTAGACTTGCCCTCTGTCGGGTCAGAGAGCGGAGTTCAAGCCTTTTGTAAACATTAGTGATAGGGAATGCATGCATACATACATACATCTAGACGCACCCAAGCGCCCGCGTATATATATATATATATATATATATATATATATATATATATATATATATTATAAAGAAATTACTAATTTAACAGCAATTTTGTATTTATGTAATATATTACAAGTTTTTAAAATAAAACGCGCGTGCGCGCGCGCACACGCACACACACACACACACACACACACACACACACACACACACACACACACACACACACACACACACACATACACACACACACACACACACACAGAGGCTTTGTAGGGTGATACTTTGTAGGGTAATTATTTGTAGAATGGCGCTTTTTAGTGTGACGCTTTGTAGGATGACGGGTTGTAGGGTGACGTTTTGTAGGGTGACTCTTTGTAGAGTGATTCTTTGTAGGATGACGCGTTGTAGAGTGACGTTTTGTAGGGTGACGCTTTGTAGAGTGACGCTTGGTAGGGTGCTGCTTTGTAGGATGTCTCTTTGTAGAGTGATGCTTTATAGGATGATGCGTTGTAGGGTGACGCTTTGTAGGATGACGTTTTGTAGGGTGACTCTTTGTAGAGTGATTCTTTGTAGGATGTCGCGTTGTAGAGTGACGTTTTGTAGGGTGACGCTTTGTAGAGTGACGCTTGGTAGGGTGCCGCTTTGTAGGATGTCTCTTTGTAGAGTGATGCTTTATAGGATGATGCGTTGTAGGGTGACGCTTTGTAGGATGACGCTTTGTAGGGTGACTCTTTGTAGAGTGATGATTTGTAGAATGACGCTTTGTAGTTTGACGTTTTGTAGGATGACGCGTGGTAGGTTGATGCTTTGTAAGATGACGCGTTTTAGAGTGACGCTTCGTTATAGGGTGACACTTTGTTAGAGTGACTATTTGTAGAGTGATACCTTGTAGGATGACGCGTTGTAGAGTGACGTTTACTATGTCAATGCTTTGTAGGATGATACATTGCAGAGTGGCGCTTTGTAGGGTGACGCTTTCTAGGGTGACTCTTTGTAGAGTGATGCTTTTTAGGATGAGGCGTTTTAGAGTAACGTGTTGTAGAATGACGCTTTGTAATGTGACTCTTTGTAGAGTGACACTTTGTACGATGACGCGTTGTAGAGTGGCGTTTTGTAGGATGCCGCGTTGTAGAGTGAAGTTATGTAGGATGCCGCGTTGTACACTGACGTTTTGTAGGATGACGCGTTATAGAGTGGCGTTTTGTGGGGTGCCGCTTTGTAGAGTGACTCTTTGTAGGGTGACTCTTTGTAGAGTGATGCTTTGTAGGATGACGCATTGTACAGTAATGCGTTGTAGAATTGTAGAGTGACGTTTTGTAGGTTGATGCTTTGTAGGATGACGCTGTGTAGGTTGATGCTTTATAGAATGAAAGAGTGTAGAGTAACTTTTTGTAGGATGACGCTTTGTAGGGTGACGCTTTGTAGAGTAATACTTTTTAACGCGATGCTTTCCAAGGTGACGCTTTTTAGAGGGACACTTTCTAGAGTGACCCTTTGTAGGTTGACGATATGTATCGTGACGCTTTGTGCGGTGTTTTTTTGGGAGTCGTTGTAAGCTCTAAATCGCTTTGAGTACTTAAATATAAAATAATATTTCCTGACTCTGCACGACACGAAGTGTAATAATGTCGATAAACTTTTGAGCACACTCCTCACGATAACGTTATCACCTCTGCGAAAGTAAATTCAATTACTCCTTTTTTTTGCCAATAACACAGACGGCTTGAACGTTTCTTCTCAACATATAGGCTAGGTTTCAACGCCCGTTTATCAACATGAACAGTATTTGGACTGAGAATAAATCTCAAATGTCGTAACATTACGAGCATCTTAATGTTTGAATTGTAGAGAGGGAGCGGGGGTAGTTAGCATTTGTCACTCTGTTAACACATGAAAGGTTGATGAGAGACAAAGATCCACCACTAAGTCATTTTGTGGAGGCACCATCACAGTCGAGCATGTTCGGCTTGAATGTAATGAGTTGACCGAGTTTCAGAACCGCTACGACATTCGAGGGAGTTCGAAGGCGGTCTAAGGGACGGTGCCACTGACCCTGTCAATACCTAGATTTCTTACATCACCTAAATTTATTTAATAAAATTCATTTTAATTTTAGTTTAGATTTAGTTAGTTTAATATATAATTACTTTAATTTATTTTATCTATTTACTGTAATTGTAATTACCTTTTACTGCAAGTAATCTTGGTTTAGTGTTTAGTTCTAGGTTTATAGTAGTAGATTAGATTTTCTTGTTATTATTATTTGGTTTATAAAAAATCCTGACGGCCGAAATGTTGTTGTGCGTGGGCGAAAAATATTCGTAGGCTATAATAGGCATACTAGCTAATCGCTTTTAAATCCAAGGTAACGAAAATAATAAAGGTCTATCCTTCGTAGGTGATAAGAGTCTAGGGATAGGCTACCTACATCAAAAACTAAACGTGATGGATTTTTATTGCTTTGTTTGTAATTTGGATGTATTTCTTTTGAAGTTACTTTCGATGCCGCTGTACTTAGAACTTGTGAAAAGGTTATCACCATTTATATCTGAATAATGAAGTGTAGATCTACTCCCTGTTGCGCCCGCTATTAAAGAACGTCACTTCAAGCGCCGAGAGTGGGAGCAGGTGAGAAGAAAGCCTACCAGTATGTTTAAATATATTGTCAAATAACGTTGCAATACTGACCTGTAAACCCAGATACTGGTGCTTCTATTAGGAACGTTTAGAGTCAAACAACCAAGAAAATATCTCAATTGACTAGCGAGTTAATTAAAAATGTTAAAAAATTTTATCCTTGAAATTAACAAAAAATGCTTACTCAATTTTATAAAGTTTCGAGTTGTTCAAACACACTAAGGGTACGCCTAATCAAGGCATAGATGCAAAGCGATATCTAACGGGATCTGTTTGGCACAAAACAAGGGTAAATAAGAAGAAACTATGCACTTGGCACTGAATCACTTAATGTAGACCTCTTAACGGCTTCATATTTAGGGTGCAGATAAATCATCTTACAACGAGATATAAAGTTATTTTGTTATTTCCAAGTAATAACGACGGTAATAAAACGAAGTTATTGAAGCGAAAACATATACAAGTATAATGCGCCCTGTTTTTTACGGGTAAATGATTCAGTTTTATGTGACGGAAAGCTGTTTGTCTTCAAAATATATTAACTATTACATGCTCTCAAAAAGGTGTTGTTTGGCGCGACAAAAAAAAGGGCTGTAAGACGTAGACGCTGTTGAGATACCCAAATAGCAACTAAATTACCTGTAATGAAACTGTTGGGATTATTCATTACTCGATTAACTATGTCATGCTCCTTAAGGATGTTGTTTGGCGCGACAAATAGAATGGTTGTGGGACGTAGACGTTGTTGAGATACCCAAACAGAAACCAAATTACCTGTAATGAAACTGTTGGGATTATTCATTACTTGATTAACTGTTTCATGCTCCCAAATGCTGTTGTTTGGCGCGACAAATAGAATTGTTGTAAGATGTAGACGTTGTTGAGATACCCAAACAGCAACCGAATTACCTGTAATGAAACTGTTGGGATTATTCATTACTCGATTAACTGTTTCATCCTTCCTATGGATGTTGTTTGGCGCGACAAATAGAATTGTTGTAAGATGTAGACGTTGTTGAGATACCCAAACAGCAACCGAATTACCTGTAATGAAACTGTTGGGATTAATCATTACTTGATTAACTGTTTCATGCTCCCAAAGGATGTTGTTTGGCGCGACAAATAGAATTGTTGTAAGATGTAGACGTTGTTGAGATACCCAAACAGCAACCGAATTACCTGTAATGAAACTGTTGGGATTAATCATTACTTGATTAACTGTTTCATGCTCCCAAATGCTGTTGTTTGGCGCGACAAATAGAATTGTTGTAAGATGTAGACGTTGTTGAGATACCCAAACAGCAACCGAATTACCTGTAATGAAACTGTTGGGATTAATCATTACTTGATTAACTGTTTCATGCTCCCAAAGGATGTTGTTTGGCGCGACAAATAGAATTGTTGTAAGATGTAGACGTTGTTGAGATACCCAAACAGCAACCGAATTACCTGTAATGAAACTGTTGGGATTAATCATTACTTGATTAACTGTTTCATGCTCCCAAATGCTGTTGTTTGGCGCGACAAATAGAATTGTTGTAAGATGTAGACGTTGTTGAGATACCCAAACAGCAACCGAATTACCTGTAATGAAACTGTTGGGATTAATCATTACTTGATTAACTGTTTCATGCTCCCAAAGGATGTTGTTTGGCGCGACAAATAGAATTGTTGTAAGATGTAGACGTTGTTGAGATACCCAAACAGCAACCGAATTACCTGTAATGAAACTGTTGGGATTAATCATTACTTGATTAACTGTTTCATGCTCCCAAATGCTGTTGTTTGGCGCGACAAATATAATTGTTGTAAGATGTAGACGTTGTTGAGATACCCAAACAGCAACCGAATTACCTGTAATGAAACTGTTGGGATTAATCATTACTTGATTAACTGTTTCATGCTCCCAAATGCTGTTGTTTGGCGCGACAAATAGAATTGTTGTAAGATGTAGACGTTGTTGAGATACCCAAACAGCAACCAAATTACCTGTAATGAAACTGTTGGGATTATTCATTACTTGATTAACGGTTTCATCCTTCCTAAGGATGTTGTTTGGCGCGACAAATAGAAAGGCTGTAAGACGTAGACGTTGTTGAGATACCCAAACAGCAATTAATTTACCTGTAATGAAACTGTTGGGATTATTCATTACTCGATTAACTATTTCATCCTTACTAAGGATGTTGTTTAGGGCAAATAGAATTGTAGGCGTAAGCGTAGGCGTAGGCGTATTTGTAGTTTTAGATTATATTTGTGTTTTTAATTTTAATTGCTATATATATATATATATATATATATATATATATATATATGCTGATACGTATTCCTTCACGGATGGAAAAATATGATGAATAGTTACTATCTGGATTACATCCGTTCATTCTGCAGTCCATAAATTTGCAGTCCCGACGTTTCGCTAGAATCTCATCCAGCATTGACGAGGTGAACCCAACAACAGTAGAAGAGCGTATACATATTTACATATATATATGTATTATATATATATATATATACATATAAATAATTCGTATTATTTTAAAGATTATTATTACTAATTAGTTTAATAATAGCTTACCGGATTACCTTAATTATATTAATAATAACCGGATACTATGTAGCTACATTCTAATATAGGCCAGATATTTTTTAATGTAATAAAATACATTATTCTTAAAGAATATTAAGTTTAAACATTTTGAAATGTAGGCGTAATTGTAATTTTAGGTTATGTTTGTTTTTCAAGTTTAAACTGCTATGAATGTTTCATGACAAAAATACTATTTCTTTGTTACTAACGTGCATAAAGCAACATGTGAAAAACGGAAAAACTTTGATGTAAGTTAATTTGATGTTGCAGCCATTGCATAAAATGCATACAAATTATGAGTAATGGCAGCTCTAAAAAGGTTGGCGATAATATGCATTAAAGGCGCTTTATGTTACCAGCTGATGTGATCTAAAAGGCCTTTAACACGTCCTATCGTAATAAAACCTAATGAAATCCACCGTTTGGATGACGCCAGTTTCTTTGACACGT
>JBAIZL010000003.1:147159087-147164087 GCA_036971475.1 Prosapia bicincta | reverse complement strand
TTGTATTTATTTTTTTTTCACTTAGTTTTTCTTTTTGTACATCAGTTGTGTCAGCTATTAACAACTTTTTAGCAGGCAAGTTGAATGCGGAATTAGGTCGTGTAAGAGGGACGGGAGACAAAATGAATGTTTATAAATTTTAGTAAGACCATTCGTGGAAATAGCTTCCTTCTAGGAAGACCATGTAGGAGTCTAACGTAAATAAGAGTCTCAGAAAAGTACAAACAACGAACCTGTCAACGCTGAGTTGAGTTAGGCTCCTTTCCCTAATGGGGGAAATTAAACTTAAATATGCATTGACATATAAACGATATCCAAGGTTTTTACTGGTGGAGTTTTGTGGTCCTTGTCTTATAATATACCTCATATTTCTATTTTAAGTGACGACAACGGTATCGTTTCAAGGCGTGATGTAAATCAAAGAAGAAAATAGAGTTATTTCAATGACGTTGTTCTTCTAGGGGATCAAATAAAAATCCTCTCCAGGTGTGTTCTTCAGCATTTCTGTCTTTATAAATATCTAGTTGTTTGCCCTTCAGATTGTATTAAGGAAACTAAAACTCGGTGTAAATATTTGTGAAAGTGTAATTCACAACCAAATCAAATACTTGACACAAAAAGTTATAGTCCCTCAATAACACCGGAAGATATATTAGAATACTAAACAGAATATCAGGTTTACGAGACTACAGAACGGTTAAAATAGTTCTAGTACCCATGATGAAAATCTGTAGACGCCGCATTTTTCCCTTAAAAATATCAAGGGATTACAAACATATACCCCCCCCCCCACGTTAGAGTGCATGATGTGGCTTCAATGAGTATTAAAAATAACTTCGTATTCGTTTAATTATTGTAAATATGTCGTGCGTTTTATGGTGATTTTTCTCTTTTAAGATTCAGGGTATACACATTTTCAGAAGCTGATATTTTACCAAAAATAAATAACTCCTAGATATATAAAAATCAAGTCCAACTGAAAATAATTAATTCAAAACAAGAATATGTAACAAAAGTTTTTAAAACAAAACCACGCATAAATTCCCACAATCATTTTTTTCATATATTGCTTTTAAATATTTTATTTTACGCTTTGAATTCTGAAGGCCGTGTTATTGTCGAAACCCGAATATTGATCGATGTACATAGTCTTGTAACAATAATTTATACTTTAAAAAAAATATATATTTTATCATTAGTTGTTTTTTTCTAATAGTTAGTGAAGAATGAAGAAAGTAATTGAGTTTTATAATTCTATGTACAGACTGCAGTATTATTCCTGATGGGTGGATCAGAAGTGAATAAGGCGAGAGTATGAAGAAGAATGTTTATTGGAAAAATAAAACAAGAACTGAAGACGGGAAAACGATGAAGTTAAGAGTGCACAGGAAGGGATGGGGAACTAAGAGAAATTGTTTAAGGCAAAGACAAGAAATGAAACAAGAACCACGAAACGAAACGAAGCCGCAGTAGGTGTCATGGACGGTGAGGGGAAATTAGAAGTATAAAGTGTAACACTCTTAAAAATAAGGTGTTACATATAAATTCATTTATATATTTGATTTTTATTTAATAATTATATCTTCCCAATATAAAAGAAAATTTTTGTTTTATTCGTGCTCACTGTGAAGTTAGCATAGATGGTAGCACCCCTAGCGGGTAAAAATGTAAAATATCGTACGAGTTGGTAGCTTAACTTAAAAAAACTCGCATCACCTCATGTGACGTAACATGGTCTGATATCGCATGATCTGACGGACCAATCAAAATATTCAAAATAATAACCAAGGGTGGGAAAGTTCCGCTGGCTTCTCCCTTCAGAATGCCCACTTCTCCAAAGTCTTTGAACGAGACGGACGTATGGCACTTCGGACATAACTTAGAAATTTATAAGCTTCCAGTATTCAAAATTTAAGATGTCAAGGCCGGTACCGAATTTTATTAACGCAACAAAAGAAGAAGTCAGAAGCGATAATTTATGTTTTTCAAACGAGTAAATGTTTATATAATTTTTGTTTAAGTGCGCGGATTTGCAAGAGCGATGTGTTAAGTGTTTAGTGATTCCAAAAGCCATGGGCAATTAATATGTTTTAAAGTGTTTTATTGTGCACTACCAGGTACGTTTTAGCTATAAAGAAAATGTATTTTAATGTTACTAAGTAGAATTTTAAATGATAAACGGTTAACACATGAACGGTAGAAATTGTCCTTCGAATATTCATTTCTAAAAATTCAATTGAAAATATTAAGTTACTATCTTGTCGATATATATATAAATTTTAAAGTTCAATAAGTAATTCAAATGTATGGAATAACTAGCAGTAATTAAAAGATAATTACTCGACACATTGCTGTCTTTTGTTCTACTGTAATTTGTCACTGATTAATAAATTGTATAACATTGTATTGTAAATCTTTATATTTTCATTTTCCAAGTAACCTAGTCCGTTACAAAAGCGGGAAATACTATTCTAGGAAATAACATTCCCCGTAACACAGATTCCCGCATATTTAAGAACTTAACGTACAGCACAGTGTTCGTTTTCAAGATTTCTCTTGCTCATGTATACGATAGCGACTCGTGTTTGCCCTTCCCGCTTCCTTCAACTACAAAGAGCCTTAACACAATCGTCAAGGTCTCATTTTACACCTCCGTATTGCCGATGATATTAGGTTAGAAAAGCGGACGAAATAGAAAACTGTGATTAAATTATTTTTATTTTCACTCAGACTAGGAACAGCCTGTCATATTTTGAAAAACACCTTATCGATACACCTCTGAAACACTCCATGAAACAAGGGCACGAGGAAGCCAGCAGAGGGAAATAGTGGGCATCACTTAGCAGCCGCGGTCTGGTACCCACAAGCGACAGGGCAACTGCCTATACGTGCCCGCTCTTTCACGATGGTGTCACGAGCTCTTTCAACCTGTCCTGAGCTGGACGACCAGCTGTCCAGAATCGGTCGTTACTGGGAGGCTCGACGCCGAATGGCTCAACATACAAGTACGAGCATTGGCTAAAGTAAAGTAAAGTAAGTATTTTGAAAAATATAAAATCTATAACATTAAAGAATAATTAAACATAAACGGCTCTGACTATTAAGCGTTCTGTAACACACTTGCCTATTGTAGTAAAAACTGTTCCGCAGTAGAACACTGCACTCCAGTAGCTCCAAATGGGCTTGTCTCTGTCAACATGCCCCTGCTTAAAGTGGTCTATCACTATCTGCTCGTAGGGCCTCATCCTCTGCGCAGCAAGGCCTAGCCATTCGTCGGAACAGTTCCTTTCCCAGAAGTCTACTTTGTCGCTCGCCAACTGCAACATAGAGCTGTATTAAAATAAAGAAAAATTCATTTATAAAATATCTCTAATATAGCAATACGGGCCTGCATCATTATTTCAACTTTGATTTTTATGATATTTTGCTCTGAACCTGAAAATGATGATGTCAAAACGTTTTTAAAACAGTTACGAAAATTCTATGTGTCGATTATCATCGAAAATATGACACTTAATGATATATAAAATAAGTTTTTTTTATAAAACGTATTATTGTTATGGATTTGCCACAATATGGGATTGCCTTATCGTCAGCCCTTAATTGAAGGGTATCAGATGGGAGTTATTGGCTCCTAAAAATTTAATGAAAATCGCTTAATTTTCGTTTTAATTTTATTCAATACAATTACAACGATCGGCGTTTCATGGACCCTGATTTCTCTTGAGTCTTGTCTGTTTTTCTACTTAAAATTAATTTTCTTAATTTGCGTATTCTACACTATTTTGTAATGTGTAAAAAACACAAGTAAAGCAGGAAAAACTTATCAACACAAAAAACTACAACGATTATTTATATTTCACACTATGTTTACAACTCTGCGGTACAGTCCGGAAAACAACATTTCATACCCTCGCGCCCCACTTGGTAATAATACCCTTAAAACTGAAGTATAGAGGGGAATTCAGCTTTAATAGCAAAATTTGCCACGGATATGACGACGCTCATTGTTGACATATTCTAAGTTTCTTTGAGAATCTACGTAAACATTCTGAGTACTGATATCTTAGGAATTTTCAGACAATAGCATTTACTGCGCAGGTACTGCGGTTGTCATTTACTACGCCGGTTGTAGACGGCAGGTTAATCGGGAGTGATCCAGACAAATCGGACGTATTAATTAGTTCTGATAAATTTGCTACATCCGAAACGGTCAAATACAGAGATGGTATTGGTAACAGTGAAGCAAGGTGTAGAGTACCTTGCCGGAGTTTTGGATGCGGCCTGTGTTAAAAATGCAGGACGGAAAATGTTTAAATAGAATCCACACTCTGTAAAACATTTTGAAACTGTAAACGCAGCAGTGGTCTAAGTACAGCCCCAGAAGGAGAACTGGACCGTTGAGGTAACGAGGCCCATCGTTAACAGATGCGATCAACAACTTAATAAATTTTGCAAAACCACACACATAATCGCACACGCGCGCGCACATACTTTTAGCAATCGACAAGTTTGTGGTACAAAACAGTTTATAGCGTGCTGTAAAGTTGAATATAATCGTCCCCAAACAGTAAACAATGCAGCTGTGTTTAACCTACGCTATTTGTCAAACACTTTATCGCCGCTTTACTTTATTCCTGGATCTATCAACAATAGCAACAGTGGTCGTGGCCTAACCGCGAGTCAGCATGCATTTTATCCCATCTCACTATTTACAAGAAATTGACTTTATATGGCTCATTGTGATCTTTGCTCTTTAACTTTTTGAACCGTTGTACAACGAATGCTATTTTGCTTAGTTTTTAATGTATTGTATAAACTAGCAATATTTTAAATATTATTTTTACTTTCGGACTAGGTTTAGTCAATATCCAGTGATGGGTAAGATGGCAATGAAAATATTAATTAGGGCTAGTATATTAGAAGTAAAATTAGAAAAATAATTTGTCTCTTCAAATTAAAAAGCTATTTTGCCACTATTAACTCATTATATAATGCTA
>JBAIZL010000003.1:147024087-147154087 GCA_036971475.1 Prosapia bicincta | reverse complement strand
TCATCAACATTAGTCCTTGAATATCAAGGCGGTGTCATTCAATGGAACAAGCACAAGGCCGGCAATTTTCTACCGCCTTCACTAAACAAGCTGCTAGGTAGAACTCGTCTTAGTTTCAAAAAAAAAAAAAAAAAAAAAAAATACAATTATTACTATGTTGCACACGTTTACACCTTATCCTCTATTAACAATGAACATCTCGTACGTAATAACTTACATTTTTAATACTGCACAATAGGTGTTCTCTTTCTCTCTTTATTTCGATCATGTGCTTCTTTTCAGCTGCGCCTTCTACGGCCATGAAGAGAGCGGCTCCTGCCATCGAGTAAGCGGCCACTACAAACAGCAGGAAGATATGAGTGAACCATTTCCGCGACCATGTTCTGATCTTGCCATAAGCCCAGAAAGCGAACTTCTCGCCTACGCTCAGACCCGACTTTGCTGTACTCATCGTAAAGTCACGGAACCCTGCAAACAATTACAACGAAGCTCATTAGAATATTATAAAATAGATAGTGTTTTATGATAGTAAAATAAACGTTTAAATGTTGGTTTAAACTCTAACTTGAAAAACTGGTTTTGGTTTGCAGAATTTACTCCCTTAACTTCCAGTAAAGAAGGCCTTCTCAATTTTTATCACTTTGTGAGACGAGTATTTTCAATATCTCGTTCCTTTCAACATTTGTTTGCATATTTCCACCTGAACAAATCGTCTCACCCTGAGTTTGCAGAATTTACTCCCTTAACTTCCAGTAAAGAAGGCCTTCTCTGTCTTTATCATTTTATGAGACGAGTATTTGCAATATCTCGTTCCTTTCAACATTTGTTTGCATATTTCCACCTGAACACATTGTCTCACCCTGAGTTTGAAGGGTTTCCTCGCTTAACTTCTAGTAAAGATGGCCTTCTCCGTCTTTATCACGTCGTTAGACGAATATTTGCAATATCTCGTTTCTTTCAACATTTGTTTGCATATTTCCACCTGAACAACCGTCTCACCCTGAGTTTGCAGGGCTTCCTCGCTTAACTTCTAGTAAAGAAGGCCTTCTCTGTCTTTATCACGTTGTGAGACGAGTATTTGCAATACCTCGTTCCTTTCAACATTTGTTTGCAAATTTCCACCTGAACAATTGTCTCACCCTGAGTTTGCAGAATTTACTCCCTTAACTTCCAGTAAAGAAGGCCTTCTCTGTCTTTATCACGTTGTGAGACGAGTATTTGCAATATCTCGTTCCTTTCAACATTTGTTTGCAAATTTCCACCTGAACAATTGTCTCACCCTGAGTTTGCAGGGTTTCCTCGCTTAACTTCTAGTAAAGAAGGCCTTCGCCATCTTTATCACGTTGTGAGACGAGTATTTGCAATATCTCGTTCCTTTCAACATTTGTTTGCAAATTTCCACCTGAACAATTGTCTCACCCTGAGTTTGCAGAATTTACTCCCTTAACTTCCAGTAAAGAAGGCCTTCTCTGTCTTTATCACGTTGTGAGACGAGTATTTGCTATATCTCGTTCCTTTCAACATTTGTTTGCAAATTTCCACCTGAACAATTGTCTCACCCTGAGTTTGCAGAATTTCCCCCCTAACTTCCAGTAAAGAAGGCCTTCTCTGTCTTTATCACATTGTGAGACGAGTATTTGCAATATCTCGTTCCTTTCAACATTTGTTTGCAAATTTCCACCTGAACAATTGGCTCACCCTGAGTTTACAGGGTTTCCTCGCTTAACTTCTAGTAAAGAAGGCCTTCGCCATCTTTATCACGTTGTGAGACGAGTATTTGCAATATCTCGTTCCTTTCAACATTTGTTTGCAAATTTCCACCTGAACAATTGTCTCACCCTGAGTTTACAGGGTTTCCTCGCTTAACTTCTAGTAAAGAAGGCCTTCTCTGTCTTTATCACTTTGTGAGACGAGTATTTGCAATATCTCGTTCCTTTCAACATTTGTTTGCATATTTCCACCTGAACACATCGTCTCACCCTGAGTTTGCAGAATTTACTCCCTTAACTTCCAGTAAAGAAGGCCTTCTCTGTCTTTATCACGTTGTGAGACGAGTATTTGCAATATCTCGTTCCTTTCAACATTTGTTTGCATATTTCCACCTGAACACATCGTCTCACCCTGAGTTTGCAGAATTTACTCCCTTAACTTCCAGTAAAGAAGGCCTTCTCTGTCTTTATCACGTTGTGAGACGAGTATTTGCAATATCTCGTTCCTTTCAACATTTTTTTGCATATTTCCCCCTGAACAATTGTCTCACCCTGAGTTTACAGGGTTTCCTAGCTTAACTTCTAGTAAAGAAGGCCTTCTCCATCTTTATCACGTTGTGATACGAGTATTTGCAATATCTGGTTACTTTCAACATTTGTTTGCAAATTTCCACCTGAACAATTGTCTCACCCTGAGTTTACAGGGTTTCCTCGCTTAACTTCTAGTAAAGAAGGCCTTCTCCATTTTTATCACGTTGTGAGACGAGTATTTGCAATATCTCGTTCCTTTCAACATTTGTTTGCAAATTTCTACCTGAACAATTGTCTCACCCTGAGTTTACAGGGTTTCCTCGCTTAACTTCTAGTAAAGAAGGCCTTCTCCATCTTTATCACGTTGTGAGACGAGTATTTGCAATATCTCGTTCCTTTCAACATTTGTTTGCATATTTCCACCTGAACACATTGTCTCACCCTGAGTTTGCAGAATTTACTCCCTTAACTTCCAGTAAAGAAGGCCTTCTCTGTCTTTATCGCTTTGTGAGACGAGTATTTGCAATATCTCGTTCCTTTCAATATTTGTTTGCATATTTCCCCCTGAACACTTCGTCTCACCCTGAGTTTTGCAGAGTCTCCTCCCTTAACTTCTAGTTAAGAAGGCCCTCTCCGTCTTTATCAAGTCTTGAGATGAGTATTTGCAATTTCTCGTTTCTTTCAACATTTGTTTGCAAATTTCCACCTGAACAATTGTCTCACCCTGAGTTTGTAGAGTTTCCTCACTTATCTTCTAAAGAAGGTCTTTTCCATCTTAATTACGTCATGAGACGAATATTTGCAATTCCTCGTTTCTTTCAACTTTTTTTTGCAAATTTAGAATCTATTCTTCTCTTTTGGCTTTTAAGTTTTATGTTAAGCCAATTGGAATTTTTTCTATGTCTGATTCACACGTAATTTCACAGTTTCCACATAATTTCAATTTAATCTCGTCTCACACATTGGCAAAACATTTGGGGAGGGACAAGATTAAGATTGTTTACATTAAAAAAATATTTATTAGCAGTAACGTTATCAAAAAAATAAATGTAATAATTTATTATTTTTAATATGTTTTATTATTTAATACTATTTAAATATATTTTTGTAGACAGAATTTAAAGAACGTATATGAACTAATTTTACATCGATCAAAATATCAAAAGTTATAGATAACTGAAGCAAATCGCATTAGTTTCAAATTATTTCCTCTCTTTCGTCCCACGATGTCTTGATTCTTTATTTTCGCACAACAATGCTAACTTTATTAGTAACTAAATTTAGTACGAAGATTCTTAACCTTTTATATAATAAAACCATTTTCCCCCTATCTCTTGAGTTATGGGTATACTGCTGTTAACTGCAATTAATGTAAACATATACTGGTCTCTGTACAAACTGAAAAATACTTTCTGCCGTATATTAGAGCCATGCAAGCTCTTGTTAAGGCATGTATTTGCACCCTTAATTTGTTTTGTCTTGAACATGCTTTATTTTAAAAATAAAGAGCCGCTGGCGCTAAACCCCTCGAAAGCCGTTTATTTTCAATACTTTCCTTTTTTCTCAAACACGATACCTATATTTGTATATTTATTAAAATTTTTCTGAACTTCATAGACGATCTCTGAACCTGTAAAATGTGAGACTATACATTATTCTATCTGCTATTTACTTCAATCCTAATGACATAATTTTTCCTTGATTGGAATATTTTATTACTTCAAAGAAAACAGCTTATTATGAATTTCTTCAAATGCATTTAACAATGCAATAAATATTCATTAAAGATGATAAAATCATGGATACGAGGTTTGACCTCGATTGAAGGGATAAGTCACCAGATAAAACAAGCATCGGGATTGGTCCATTAGTAACAGATAAGAAAAAGATGAAATAGTGATAGCACAACACAGATGTTAGTCTCCTGTTTGCAATATGTGTTTCAGGTTACTAATGGAACCTTCGCTTGCTAGTGTAAGTGTTTGTGCTATTGTTACTATGCCAACTCTTTAGCTTTTAGTATAGAGCCTGGACGCCGAATGATTTATGAGCTTACTACTGTATTAATACTTACCACACACACACACACACACGCGCGCGCGCGCGCACACACACACACACACAGACAGACACAGACACACACACACACACACACACACACACACACACACACAATCGGTCGCGAATTCCCTCGCAATATATATATATATATATATATATATATATATATATATATATATATATATATATATATATATACAGAAAAATCTGTTACTAGATTTTATGTTAAATGTTAAGACTAAACAATTATTTTTTAAGATTTTATAACATTCACACTGTTGATGATGACATAAAAGTCTTCGAAACGGGTTTGTGTGTATAAATATGTGGTGTGTGTATAAATATGTATATATATATATGTGTGTGTGTGTGTGTGTGTGTGTGTGTGTGTGTGTGTGTGTGTGTGTGTGTGTGTGTGTGTGTGTGTGTGTGTGTGTGTGTGTGTGTGTGTGTGTGTGTGTGTGTGTGTGTGTGTGTGTGTGTGTGTGTGTGTGTGTGAGTGTGTGAGTGTGTGTGTGTCTGTGCGTATAAATATGTATGTATATATATATATATATATATATATATATATATATATATATATATATATATATATATTGTAAAACTTAGATGAATTATTTTTTCTTGTTGAATATGTATGGTGACATAAAATAATTTTCATAAACAAGAATATACGAATATTACTTCATTTTATTGTTCATTGAAGCTTTTCGCTAATTTACATTATTAGCATTTTCAAAATATATGAATCACTGTCCAGTTATGTGACCAGAGTAAGACTGTTGCAGTCTTACTCTGGTCACATAACTGGACAGTGATTCATATATTTTGAAAATGCTAATAATGTAAATTAGCGAAAAGCTTCAATGAATAATAAAATGAAGTAATATTCGTATATTCTTGTTTATGAAAATTATTTTATGTCACCATATATATATATATATATGTATACTTTGAGAGAAGATAAGTTAGAAACTTTTTAAATACGTTTCATTCTGCTTTTAATTTCGTTCTTTTTAATATAGATATTTACATATAAACTTAGAGAAAACGAGTCATACAAGGGTATAATTTCGGATTTTCTTGATGCCCTTTGTAAATACTGCTGCTTATGGCTAACGCCCTAAGAAATCCATCACGGTATTCAATGATCGCACGTAATACGACTTCAAACGCTTTTTCATTTATAAACTAACTTTTTGTCAATAGAGATCTACAAATAACACAACTATGAAGCATTTCCTGGCACTGAAAGTACGTTGTTTTCTTATTTATCTGTAAATTTATTAATGGTGTTTACTGTTATTGAGCGTTCATAGCAGCAATTTACGTAAAATAGTTTTATGTAATTGAATCTACGATTCATTTACAGACTGAAATATGGGCAAATATCCCGTCTTATAGACGGTCTCTAAGCAACTGCTGTTGGCTGTTAAGTCAATGCAGGGATAAGACGAAACTTCCTCCTATACACAATGAAAAGTAGAACTCAATGTATAGAACCTATGTAAATTCATGGCTTGTTAAAATATTTCAAAAACAAACAATACATCACGTTGATTTCTAAACGCATGTTAATTGGAACGTGATTAAATTACATTCTATATTTTGTAGTGAATATAACATGTGAAGAATATACCTGGTTACAACATTGCCCAATAAGGTTAATTACAAATGGAATAAATTCTATAGTCAGTAACGTCAATAACCAACGTAAAAGTGTCATGTCATTTTAATCAACCTCCTCTTTTATTAAACATGGAATAAATCTTATAACCAGTTCTACTTGGAATTTAGCATAATTCATGGCATTTTATTCAAATTCTATTTATTATACCAGGAATGAATGGCATATTCAGTTTTAATGAATATTCAGCATATTTCATGTCATTTTAATAAAATTCTTTATATCAAACCAGGAATAAATGGTATATTCAGTTCTAATATATATCCAGCATCTTTCATGTCATTTTATTAAAACTCTTTATATTAAACAAGTAATAAATGGCATATTTAGTTCAAATGTATATTCAGCATATTTCTTGTATTTTTATTAAAATTCTTTTTGATAAACCAGGAATAAATGGCATATTCAGTTCTAATATATATTCAGCATATTTCATATCATTTTATTAAAACTCTTTATATTAAACCAGTAATAAATGGCATATTCAGTTCTAATGTATATTCAGCATCTTTCATGTCATTTTATTAAAACTCTTTATATTAAACCAGGAATAAATGGCATATTCAGTTCTAATATATATCAACATATTTCATGTCATTTTATTAAAACTCTTTATATTAAACCGGTAATAAATGGCGTATTTAGTTCAAAAGTATATTCAGCATATTTCTTGTATTTTTCTTAAAATTCTTTTTGATAAACCAGGAATAAATGGCATATTCAGTTCTAATATATATTCAGCATATTTCATATCATTTTATTAAAACTCTTTATATTAAACCAGTAATAAATGGCATATTTAGTTCAAATGTATATTCAGCATATTTCTTGTATTTTTATTAAAATTCTTTTTGATAAACCAGGAATAAATGGCATATTCAGTTCTAATATATATTCAGCATATTTCATTTCATTTTATTAAAACTCTTTATATTAAACCAGGAATAAATGGCATATTCAGTTCTAATATATATTCAGCATCTTTCATGTCATTTTATTAAAACTCTTTATATTAAACCAGGAATAAATGGCATATTCAGTTCAAATATATATTCAGCATATTTCATGTCATTTTATTAAAACTCTTTATATTAAACCAGGAATAAATGGCATATTCAGTTCTAATATATATTCAGCATATTTCACGTCATTTTATTAAAACTCTTTATATTAAACCAGCAATAAATGGCATATTCAGTTCTAATGTATATTCAGCATATTTCATTTCATTTTATTAAAACTCTTTATATTAAACCAGGAATAAATGGCATATTCAGTTCTAATATATATTCAGCATCTTTCATGTCATTTTATTAAAACTCTTTATATTAAACCAGTAATAAATGGCATATTCAGTTCTAATATATATTCAGCATGTTTCATGTCATTTTAATAAAACTCTTTATATTAAACCAGTAATAAATGGCATATTCAGTTCTAATATATATTCAGCATCTTTCATGTCATTTTATTAAAACTCTTTATATTAGACCAGTAATAAATGGCATATTCAGTTCTAATATATATTCAGCATCTTTCATGTCATTTTAATAAAACTCTTTATATTAAACCAGTAATAAATGGCATATTCAGTTCTAATATATATTCAGCATCTTTCATGTCATTTTATTAAAACTCTTTATATTAAACCAGTAATAAATGGCATATTCAGTTCTAATATATATTCAGCATCTTTCATGTCATTTTAATAAAACTCTTTATATTTAACCAGTAATAAATGGCATATTCAGTTCTAATATATATTCAGCATATTTCATGTCATTTTATTAAAACTCTTTATATTAAACCAGGAATAAATGGCATATTCAGTTCTAATATATATTCAGCATCTTTCATGTCATTTTATTAAAACTCTTTATATTAAACCAGGAATAAATGGCATATTCAGTTCTAATATATATTCAGCATCTTTCATATCATTTTAATAAAACTCTTTATATTAAACCAGTAATAAATGGCATATTCAGTTCTAATATATATTCAGCATCTTTCATGTCATTTTATTAAAACTCTTTATATTAAACCAGTAATAAATGGCATATTCAGTTCTAATATATATTCAGCATCTTTCATGTCATTTTATTAAAACTCTTTATATTAAACCAGTAATAAATGGCATATTCAGTTCTAATATATATTCAGCATCTTTCATGTCATTTTATTAAAACTCTTTATATTAAACCAGTAATAAATGGCATATTCAGTTCTAATATATATTCAGCATATTTCATGTCATTTTATTAAAACTCTTTATATTAAACCGGTAATAAATGGCGTATTTAGTTCAAAAGTATATTCAGCATATTTCTTGAATTTTTATTAAAATTCTTTTTGATAAACCAGGAATAAATGGCATATTCAGTTCTAATATATATTCAGCATATTTCATTTCATTTTATTAAAACTCTTTATATTAAACCAGGAATAAATGGCATATTCAGTTCTAATATATATTCAGCATCTTTCATGTCATTTTATTAAAACTCTTTATATTAAACCAGGAATAAATGGCATATTCAGTTCTAATATATATTCAGCATCTTTCATGTCATTTTATTAAAACTCTTTATATTAAACCAGGAATAAATGGCATATTCAGTTCTAATATATATTCAGCATATTTCATGTCATTTTATTAAAACTCTTTATATTAAACCAGGAATAAATGGCATATTCAGTTCTAATATATATTCAGCATATTTCACGTCATTTTATTAAAACTCTTTATATTAAACCAGGAATAAATGGCATATTCAGTTCTAATGTATATTCAGCATATTTCATTTCATTTTATTAAAACTCTTTATATTAAACCAGGAATAAATGGCATATTCAGTTCTAATATATATTCAGCATCTTTCATGTCATTTTATTAAAACTCTTTATATTAAACCAGGAATAAATGGCATATTCAGTTCTAATATATATTCAGCATGTTTCATGTCATTTTAATAAAACTCTTTATATTAAACCAGTAATAAATGGCATATTCAGTTCTAATATATATTCAGCATCTTTCATGTCATTTTATTAAAACTCTTTATATTAGACCAGTAATAAATGGCATATTCAGTTCTAATATATATTCAGCATCTTTCATGTCATTTTAATAAAACTCTTTATATTAAACCAGTAATAAATGGCATATTCAGTTCTAATATATATTCAGCATCTTTCATGTCATTTTATTAAAACTCTTTATATTAAACCAGTAATAAATGGCATATTCAGTTCTAATATATATTCAGCATCTTTCATGTCATTTTAATAAAACTCTTTATATTTAACCAGTAATAAATGGCATATTCAGTTCTAATATATATTCAGCATATTTCATGTCATTTTATTAAAACTCTTTATATTAAACCAGGAATAAATGGCATATTCAGTTCTAATATATATTCAGCATCTTTCATGTCATTTTATTAAAACTCTTTATATTAAACCAGGAATAAATGGCATATTCAGTTCTAATATATATTCAGCATCTTTCATATCATTTTAATAAAACTCTTTATATTAAACCAGTAATAAATGGCATATTCAGTTCTAATATATATTCAGCATATTTCATGTCATTTTATTAAAACTCTTTATATTAAACCAGGAATAAATGGCATATTCAGTTCTAATATATATTCAGCATGTTTCATGTCATTTTAATAAAACTCTTTATATTAAACCAGTAATAAATGGCATATTCAGTTCTAATATATATTCAGCATCTTTCATGTCATTTTATTAAAACTCTTTATATTAAACCAGTAATAAATGGCATATTCAGTTCTAATATATATTCAGCATCTTTCATGTCATTTTAATAAAACTCTTTATATTAAACCAGTAATAAATGGCATATTCAGTTCTAATATATATTCAGCATCTTTCATGTCATTTTAATAAAACTCTTTATATTAAACCAGTAATAAATGGCATATTCAGTTCTAATATATATTCAGCATCTTTCATGTCATTTTATTAAAACTCTTTATATTAAACCAGTAATAAATGGCATATTCAGTTCTAATATATATTCAGCATCTTTCATGTCATTTTAATAAAACTCTTTATATTAAACCAGTAATAAATGGCATATTCAGTTCTAATATATATTCAGCATCTTTCATGTCATTTTAATAAAACTCTTTATATTAAACCAGTAATAAATGGCATATTCAGTTCTAATATATATTCAGCATGTTTCATGTCATTTTAATAAAACTCTTTATATTAAACCAGTAATAAATGGCATATTCAGTTCTAATATATATTCAGCATATTTCATGTCATTTTATTAAAACTCTTTATATTAAACCAGGAATAAATGGCATATTCAGTTCTAATATATATTCAGCATGTTTCATGTCATTTTAATAAAACTCTTTATATTAAACCAGTAATAAATGGCATATTCAGTTCTAATATATATTCAGCATCTTTCATGTCATTTTATTAAAACTCTTTATATTAAACCAGTAATAAATGGCATATTCAGTTCTAATATATATTCAGCATCTTTCATGTCATTTTAATAAAACTCTTTATATTAAACCAGTAATAAATGGCATATTCAGTTCTAATATATATTCAGCATCTTTCATGTCATTTTAATAAAA
Source organism: Prosapia bicincta (assembly GCA_036971475.1). NCBI lineage: Eukaryota > Metazoa > Arthropoda > Insecta > Hemiptera > Cercopidae > Prosapia > Prosapia bicincta. The sequence goes on along the minus strand of JBAIZL010000003.1, from coordinate 147,143,462 downwards.
CTCTTTATATTAAACCAGTAATAAATGGCATATTCAGTTCTAATATATATTCAGCATCTTTCATGTCATTTTATTAAAACTCTTTATATTAAACCAGTAATAAATGGCATATTCAGTTCTAATATATATTCAGCATCTTTCATGTCATTTTAATAAAACTCTTTATATTAAACCAGTAATAAATGGCATATTCAGTTCTAATATATATTCAGCATCTTTCATGTCATTTTAATAAAACTCTTTATATTAAACCAGTAATAAATGGCATATTCAGTTCTAATATATATTCAGCATGTTTCATGTCATTTTAATAAAACTCTTTATATTAAACCAGTAATAAATGGCATATTCAGTTCTAATATATATTCAGCATCTTTCATGTCATTTTATTAAAACTCTTTATATTAAACCAGTAATAAATGGCATATTCAGTTCTAATATATATTCAGCATCTTTCATGTCATTTTAATAAAACTCTTTATATTAAACCAGTAATAAATGGCATATTCAGTTCTAATATATATTCAGCATCTTTCATGTCATTTTAATAAAACTCTTTATATTAAACCAGTAATAAATGGCATATTCAGTTCTAATATATATTCAGCATCTTTCATGTCATTTTAATAAAACTCTTTATATTTAACCAGTAATAAATGGCATATTCAGTTCTAATATATATTCAGCATATTTCATGTCATTTTATTAAAACTCTTTATATTAAACCAGGAATAAATGGCATATTCAGTTCTAATATATATTCAGCATCTTTCATGTCATTTTATTAAAACTCTTTATATTAAACCAGGAATAAATGGCATATTCAGTTCTAATATATATTCAGCATCTTTCATATCATTTTAATAAAACTCTTTATATTAAACCAGTAATAAATGGCATATTCAGTTCTAATATATATTCAGCATATTTCATGTCATTTTATTAAAACTCTTTATATTAAACCAGGAATAAATGGCATATTCAGTTCTAATATATATTCAGCATGTTTCATGTCATTTTAATAAAACTCTTTATATTAAACCAGTAATAAATGGCATATTCAGTTCTAATATATATTCAGCATCTTTCATGTCATTTTATTAAAACTCTTTATATTAAACCAGTAATAAATGGCATATTCAGTTCTAATATATATTCAGCATCTTTCATGTCATTTTAATAAAACTCTTTATATTAAACCAGTAATAAATGGCATATTCAGTTCTAATATATATTCAGCATCTTTCATGTCATTTTATTAAAACTCTTTATATTAAACCAGTAATAAATGGCATATTCAGTTCTAATATATATTCAGCATCTTTCATGTCATTTTAATAAAACTCTTTATATTTAACCAGTAATAAATGGCATATTCAGTTCTAATATATATTCAGCATATTTCATGTCATTTTATTAAAACTCTTTATATTAAACCAGGAATAAATGGCATATTCAGTTCTAATATATATTCAGCATCTTTCATGTCATTTTATTAAAACTCTTTATATTAAACCAGGAATAAATGGCATATTCAGTTCTAATATATATTCAGCATCTTTCATATCATTTTAATAAAACTCTTTATATTAAACCAGTAATAAATGGCATATTCAGTTCTAATATATATTCAGCATATTTCATGTCATTTTATTAAAACTCTTTATATTAAACCAGGAATAAATGACATATTCAGTTCTAATATATATTCAGCATATTTCATGTCATTTTATTAAAACTCTTTATATTAAACCAATAATAAATGGTATACTCAGTTCTAATATATATCCAGCATCTTTCATGTCATTTTATTAAAACTATTTATATTAAACCAGGAATAAATGGCATATTCAGTTCTAATATATATTCAGCATATTTCATGTCATTTTATTAAAACTCTTTATATTAAACTAGGAATCAATGGCATATTCAGTTTTAAAGTATATTCAGCATCTTTCATGTCATTTTATTAAAATTGTTTATATTAAACCACGATTAATTGGCATATTCAGTTCTAATATATATTCAGCATATTTCATGTCATTTTAATAAAACTCTTTATATTAAACCAGGAATAAATGGCATATTCAGTTCTAATATATATTCAGCATATTTCATGTCATTTTAATAAAACTCTTTATATTAAACCAGTAATAAATGGCATATTCAGTTCTAATATATATCAGCATATTTCATATCATTTTAATAAAACTCTTTATATTAAACCAGGAATAAATGGCATATTCAGTTCTAATATATATTCAGCATATTTCATGTCATTTTAATAAAACTCTTTATATTAAACCAGGAATAAATGGCATATTCAGTTCTAATATATATCAACATATTTCATGTCATTTTAATAAAACTCTTTATATTAAACCAGGAATAAATGGCATATTCAGTTCTAATATATATTCAGCATATTTCATGTCATTTTAATAAAACTCTTTATATTAAACCAGGAATAAATGGCATATTCAGTTCTAATATATATTCAGCATATTTCATGTCATTTTAATAAAACTCTTTATATTAAACCAGGAATAAATGGCATATTCAGTTCTAATATATATTCAGCATATTTCATGTCATTTTAATAAAACTCTTTATATTAAACCAGGAATAAATGGCATATTCAGTTCTAATATATATTCAGCATATTTCATGTCATTTTAATAAAACTCTTTATATTAAACCAGGAATAAATGGCATATTCAGTTCTAATATATATTCAGCATATTTCATGTCATTTTAATAAAACTCTTTATATTAAACCAGTAATAAATGGCATATTCAGTTCTAATATATATTCAGCATATTTCACGTCATTTTAATAAAACTCTTTATATTAAACCAGGAATAAATGGCATATTCAGTTCTAATATATATTCAGCATCTTTCATGTCATTTTATTAAAACTCTTTATATTAAACCAGTAATAAATGGCATACTCAGTTCTAATATATATCAACATATTTCATGTCATTTTAATAAAACTCTTTATATTAAACCAGGAATAAATGGCATATTCAGTTCTAATATATATTCAGCATATTTCACGTCATTTTATTAAAACTCTTTATATTAAACCAGGAATAAATGGCATATTCAGTTCTAATATATATTCAGCATATTTCACGTCATTTTATTAAAACTCTTTATATTAAACCAGTAATAAATGGCATATTCAGTTCTAATATATACTCAGCATATTTCACGTCATTTTATTAAAACTCTTTATATTAAACCAGTAATAAATGGCATATTCAGTTCTAAAGTATATTCAGCATCTTTCATGTCATTTTATTAAAACTCTTTATATTAAACCATGAATAAATGGCATGTTCAGTTCTAGTGTATATTCAGCATATTTCATGTCATTAATTTCCTTCCTTTTTATAATAAACACTAGCGCCCACCAGCCTTCGCCACCCAAGTTTAAAGTTTCCACGCTTTTTATAGTCATCATAATTATAGTTGATAGTATATAGTGCATTTACTTACTTATATAAGTAGTATTTATCGGTTATTGAGTTAATAAAATTAGAAAGAATTAGTTTATATTAAAAAGCCATTTATCAAATCTGTTGACCAAAATTTATGTATAAGATATTATTTTACTAATCTTTTTTTAATACCTATGAAATTTAATAATTTTTTTAATACTTGAAATACATATTTATCTATCAAAAAAAAAAAAAAATGGGCCAAATATGAGACAGTGAGTTTTAAATGAGTATAATAATATAAAAATGATTGTTTAATCATGTTTATTGTAAAACTAATCATGTTTATTGTAAAACAGATAAAAAGATCTACTAAACTCGTAGATTTTATTTTTACTTTTCACTTATACTTTTATCGTCTCTAAACCTCTTTATATAACACATTGGTGGTTCTTTCATCTGGAACAAAGATCACTAAGCTACTGGAAGAGCAACATGGAATTGTAAATGCGAGATACAGTCATCTCTCAAATCAATTCCAGCTATGGAATTGCGTGAGTTTTGCCTAGGTAAACGAATGTCGTGTTACTTTATGTAACCTTAATTTTATTTATGAACATAAAACCTGACCTGACAGACGTCCTGTATAAATATTCAATTCAAGCAGAAATTAAAAGTAAAATTTTAAAACAATTGAAAGTATAAAGTTTTTGTAACGTAGAACAATATTCAATTTGTTTTAGATCATATCTAACCATGTATTTATGGTTACTAAGAAAGAAATATAGCCACAGCCCAATATATATGAAATCATAGTTACTTAATAAATTTAAATCAGTATTTCTGGGAATTAAGCTTAAATAATAACCTAATTGGTATCTTTCTCAATACAAAACAATTTATTATAATTCTATAGGCCTACCTATTACATTTGAATAATACGTTATCACACAAAAAATAGAATCCATGTCTACTATTTTTAATAATTTAGTAATACTTATTTTATGAATTAATATATTTATTAAATTATAAATTCAAGACGTTTTCGATTCAGTAGCATTTTATTTGATATTGTACAGTTAATAAAAATATAACTTACGCTTAAAACAGCTGTTATGCAAACTAATTTAAACACATGTAAGAATTGTTGTATGAAATCTTATTTTCATTTAATTCAAGTATCAGCTGTACGTCATAGAGTGATTAAATCTATTAAATATTGCTGCATCTATAGGTATATTCATAATTTTTAATTTCAATATAAGTGACTGAATGCTCCGTCAGAAGAGGTGGCCGCATTTAATGGTTTTTATTGTTTTTTTTAAATATAAATTTAGGCACCCACGATCGGGCTACAAACGAGCCAGAACCTTCCCAGGAGTGGGTTTAATAAATCCCCAAAGTTTCATGTCTATATGATGAAGGGTTTACATCATACAACCAGGTAGATTGTAAATGCGTGCATTTCTTATGGTAGATTACAAGGATTTTTGTGATTTCTACCCCTAAAATTATAATTTGGCTAAATCCTTTCTTAGTGCGCAGGGCGCAGCAACTTAGTAGCGAAGGTACCCTATAACATTCAAGTCTGTATCATTATTAGTTTCAGTTCAGTTATAATGTGAATTAGGCATATAAATGTCATACCAATTAACCTTCTTTTATATTTTAACGTGGTACAAATTGTACAGTCGTTATAATTTAGAAATTAAATGTATTTTTAAGCCTTTAACAGTTTTTTCGTAAAATATGATAAAGTTAGGTTATCACTTGGTGGAGTGCCTACAGAACTGAAAAGCTTTATAGCCATGTCGACGGAAATTTTGAATTAAGAAAACATTTAATCTTGCGTAATGAGAAATTACCTAAACATTTTTGTTATAATATAAAAACGATTATACAGATTTTTACATTTAACACACAAATTTGAACTACAAATAACAATTTAGAGCTAACAGTTTTGCTAAATTAACAACGTATGCAGTCGCGAAATTGTATGTTTATGTCCGTCCAATAAGATTTTGTAGACGTCAGTATAAAGGTTTTCACATCAAAAAACACTTATAAAAATAACATCAAATAAATTTATGTTCGCTGCAAACACAGAAAAACACGATAGGCAAAAACAACAAATGAAACACTCAATTCGATTGGCTCCAGATGGATTTTTTAAAATTACTATTAATAGTCTGACCCATTTAATTCTTAACTCGTTTCAGTGACAGGATTAAATTAAGTGTGAATACCAGAAAAATCTATAAAAGTCCACTTCTTAATAAAGTAAATTAATGATGGTTATAAATGTCATCTTTATGTCAACATGATGTCATAAATGCTAAATTGTTACAGTATGCCTAATATCAACAGAAAACACTTTTCCACCATTAACACGTTTAAAAATTAGAGCTTTCAACGTAAGTTTTTATTTATGGAATTTTACTAGCAATGAAAGGGGTACGAGTGTTTTTAGTCAGGTGTTGGAAATAACGAGCAATAGATATAAGAATCCAAAACAAGAAAATTAACTCAAGGCTAGCTATAGCGTATGCAAAACTGTTAAAGATTATTCCTTGCTAAACTAAAAATATAATAATATATATTTTAAATAATTAATTACTATTATAAAGTAAAATTATAGAATTATATATATTTTTATTTCGTGTGTGTGTGTGTGTGTGTGTGTGTGTGTGTGTGTGTGTGTGTGTGTGTGTGTGTGTGTGTGTGTTACTCAATCGCGTAAAAACTACTAGACCCATTGAGCTGAAATTTAACATGGCAATTCTTAGAGTGCCTGGTCAACATATATGTTAAATTATATCAGGGCACCGCCCCACTGGCCTTGAAAAAGCCCTCAACACTCAATTATTTATACTCAATTATATACTTGGCTTAATCACCTATAAAAGTTACTTTTAAACACAGCTAAACAGGTGATAGGAAATGTTTGCTAGTATTCATGGGCAACTGTGCGTTGCTTGCTCACGTGTTTCAAGTGGAAGGAACCTACATATTTTTACAAAGAAAACAAAACTGCAACTATTGTTTATAAGTCTCTTTTATAAAAATGTTTTTGTAAATATGTTCATATTAAAATCTGTTCCACAACCTAGAGTTAACTTCAGGACTGTTTTGTATTTCAGAATGCAATAAGCACAACTCCGTACGAAGGACGGGTACAGAATATGTTAAACCAATCCATGTATTGATGAGAGTACTTTAGTGACAGGCAATTACAGTTTTAAGTATAAATAAACTATTAACAATGTCCCTAGGTATTATTAGACCCAATTAAAGCAATATTTGGACGCTTTTATAATTGTTAAGTGTGTAAATAATATTAAACATAAAAGTGTATGAATATTATATAATTATAGAGTCTAACATTACCTGGCATTCCTAATGTTTCAATATTCTCCTCTGTTGTCGCGATTTGGAGTAACTCCATTTTCAAAACTTCTATCATATTTCGAGATTACGATTGAAATTTTAAAAATGGAGTTACTGCAAAACGCGTCAACCGAGACTATTGAAAGGTTAGGAAAGACAGAAAACAATACTCAAACATATAGAAATATTGCTAACAGAAATAAAGATGAGTATATTATTAATTTCAAAAATTACCTTATAACGTTAAACTCCCGTAACAACGTAACAGTATTTAGGTAGGTTTTATGGATATTAAGATTATTGTTGATGAGAGTTTTAGGCAATGCGTTTTTTGGTTAGTTGCAAGAGTTTACTTTCTTTCATAAAGAAATTTCTAGAATTTAGATAATTTTATATTTTAGTTATATAGACTTATACAATATCAAGAGCACAGTGGTACAATATACAATGAAAATATTGGAAAGAACCTCAATAGCATAAAAATAATCAAAAACAACAAATAAAACAAGTTACTTAAGATTAAACCCTAAACGCTAAGTTTATTTGTTATTTTTTTATTATTTTGTGGTATTGGGATTCTATCCAATATTTTCATTGTTAAATTTTCTAGTCCATTACGTTCGGTGAATCTTAATTAATCACTTTAACAATAGTTTATGACTATCGGAACTTTAAATTTTGTAACTTTGTGATAACTTACTGAGACAGAACGTTTTCGATCGCTAACTAATAACAAGTTACAATACAATATACAACTCGACACCAACAACAAAGATAAACTAATAATAAATACACAAAAACCTCTTAACCACAAACTTTCTTTAATTAACCCTAATGTACATTTCAGTTACAAAGTAACCATCCTCAGAGGGATAACATACAAAGACAGTCTTTGTATGTTATCCCTCTGAGGATGGTTACTTTGTAACTGAAATGTACATTAGGGTTAATTAAAGAAAGTTTGTGGTTAAGAGGTTTTTGTGTATTTATTATTAAATTCAACCACAGTATATTCCTAATAAATAGTAAAGATAAACTACAAGCACCAGGCGTATATAAACTAAACTGCGACAAATGTAACAAATTCTACATTGGGCAAACAGGTCACAGCTTTAAACAAAGAGTCGAGGAACACAAACAGAACACCACCTCAGCATTTTATAATCACATAAAAGAAACAGGACACAAATACACATACATTTACCATAACCTAAAAATCCTACACATCAACAAAAAAGAACCACGTCTCAATACACTAGAACCATATGAAATTTTCAGACACGCAAAAACACAAAGTAGAAACATATTAAACGAACAAACACAATACAAATCACACATACTCTTTGATATTATCGAAAACCGATATAACATACACCTTTATAACATGCACTGCTTAACCTAATAACTCCAAACAGAAGACACTGATGAAGATCGCCACATAGCGATCGAAAACGTTTTATCTCAGTAGGTTTTCACAAATTTAAGAAATTGAAAGTTCGGATAGTCATAAACTATTGTTAAAGTGATTTATTTTCATTGTATTATATTGATTTGTTAAAGGTGTTAATTAAATCGAATGTTTTATAATTTTTGAAATTTTTTTTTATTGGTTTGGCTCTACAATAAAGCTTTTTCAACAAAGCTTTTTACATTATTGTCTCTCATTTTATCAAAGTCTTCTAACAAACAAATGTTATTAAGCGTATCCTTCGTACCTTTTCCTACATGGCTGAGGGGATTTACATGTTGCTCGTGGTACGTGGCCATTTCCTTGTATATTAAAGCCACGTGTCGAAGAATAATATATTACATAAATCTATCCTCTAGTAGTTAACAAATCTATAAATACATCTAGTGAGTATAAATATTGTAAATAATATGTTCATACTGAATTATTTAATAATTTTATTCAGTTATTGTTTGTATTATATAATATTGTAGTATGCCTGAATATTGTACTGTAAATTTTCACATGTAACCTAGCTATGTATCTTATGTTTATATATTTTACATTTGTACATAGGTATCTACATATTTGACCTTTTTTTAAAACATATTTTACAACTTTGTATTCAGACAAGGCCCTCTCAGGCAGATTTTGATAGCATGAGGAAGATAGTACATTTAATCTCTATCTTATCGTATTATTAGAAGCGGCTAGAAAATAGGTTCGGCTTTTTGTAACAAAACAACACAAATATCTTGATATAGTATCGTTAAAATGCAGTGCAAACCAATCATTTCACCTCTGATCGCCTGTACTACATAGGCTACTATCAATGCACTAGAGTCCGGCGGGAAGTAAAAAGGTCCTGAGTACGATAACGTCATTTTAAATTGTCCTTTAAACAATCTAAAGAGACTGTCATGTTTGGGATTCTATCATATATTTATAAAAAAACGCAGTAAAAGAAAACAATTCTAGGGTTTAATGTGTGTAGTAATTAAGGATGGCTCAATGCCTCATACCTCGATTACAAGTATGATTAAAATCCTTTTTAAGGGAATACTTGTGAATAAATGTAGAGTTTAAGTACGGAGCCATACAACAGAAGGGTACAGGATATACCATGGCACCCAGAGTTAAGACTTTACGCTTTATCGGAAGCCCCCCCCCCCCGATAATACTCTAATGAAACGTTGAATGTGTAAATAGATAGACTCGCAAGTCAACCGCTTTTATTTAACAAGACTTGACTAAGTATTTCTCCTAATGACATTATTGGCATTCTCAAGAACTTTCTGAATGAATGTGTGTTAAATTAATATCCTTTAAAATGCGAACTTAATATCAACTGGTGAAACTTTGAACAGTTATTATTTTTTGAATTTTGCAGTCCATTACATTCGGTGAATCTTAAATAATCACTTTAACATTAGTTCATGGCTATCCGAACTTTACATTCTGTAAATTTGTGAAAACTTACTGAGACAGAACGTTTTCAATCGCTATGTGGCAATCTTCATGAAACCACATATTATAAAAGACATTTCAAAAATTATAAAACATTCGATTTATTTAACACCTTTAACAAATCAATATAATACAATGAAAATGAATCACTTTAACGATAGTTTATGACTATCCGAACTTTCAATTTCTTAAATTTGTGAAAACTTACTGAGACAGAACGTTTTCGATCGCTATGTCGCGATCTTCATCAGTGTCTTCTGCTTGGAGTTGTTAGATTAAGCAGTGACGGTTTTAAAGGTAGGTTTTCGATAGTATCAAAGAATATGTGTGATTTGTATTTTGTTTGTTCGTTTAATATGTCTGTACTTTGTGTTTTTCTCTGTCTGTAAATTTCATATTCTTCTAGTGTGTTGAGATGTGGTCCTTTTTCGTTGATGTGTAGGATTTCTAGGTTATGGTAAATGTTTGTGTATTTGTGCCCTGTTTCTTTAATGTGATTGTAAAATGCTGAGTTGGTGTTCTGTTTGTGTTCCTCGAGTCTATGTTTAAAACTGAGACCTGTTTGTCCAATATAGACTTTGTTGCATTTGTCGCAGTTTAGTTTGAATATGCCTGGTGCTTGTAGTTTATCTTTGTTGTTAGTGTCGTGTTGTATTTTGTATTGTAACTTATTATTTTTGTATGCTGTTTTGTATCCTGTTTTTTGAAATTTCCGTGCTATTTTATTTGTTGTTTGGTTTATGTATGGTAATATGATGTATTTGTTTTCCTTGTCTGTAGTTTTAATTTTAGTGTTTTTTTTTATATTGTGCCATAGTTTGTCTATTATTGTGGTGTTTTGTCCATTTATGTATGCTAAATTTTTATTGGTGTCTAATTATTTGTTTATGTTTTCTGTGGTCATTAAAACTTCTTTAAGTCTATGGAGCATGGATCTGAAGGCAGCGTGTTTGTGTTGGGTAGGGTGGTTTGAGGTGTTGTGGATAAGTGTGTCTGTCGTTGTGGGTTTCCTGTAAATGTTTAAGCTGTGTGGCTTTGTGTTATGGTTAGGTCGAGAAAGTTTAGAGATCGAAAACGTTCTGTCTCAGTAAGTTTTCACAAACTTACAAAAGTTAAAGTTCGGATAGTCATAAACTAATGATTAATTGTTGTTTATTATAAGTCCGAGTAAATAATTTAAGATGATTTAGTTAAATCTCTTTAATTTGAAATCTGAACCTCATATATTTATTACCTTAGAGAGTTTGGTTGAAATGTGAACACAAAACCTAAATAGCTGTATTACCGGTTCGGCTGATTTATTTACCATTATGACTACCACTCTTTAGAATTTAAACAATTTAGTTTTTCTATAAATATTTATTAAATAATTGTGGAGATTTAATGCTGCTGTCACCTGGTTAGCGTAGAAATAACGTCATATTAAATTACAGTTACTGAATCCTCTGACGGTATCCAGATAAGACATTCCACTCCATGTAGCTCTGGTTGAGCCCTGGAGCACCCTTAATAATACCCTGATTCGGAACTGACCTGACGCTGTTTCGCTAGTGAATCACCTAGTGGCTATCTTAAAACTAGAATATAATATTTCTATAAACATAATATGATTATTTTTATCAGTTATCTGAAACTTACTAAAAGTGCTATGAAAATTAAACAAAATTCGATTTAAAATCACCTAGTAACATCTGCTAATTAATAAATGTGTATTCGCTTTCCTTACCAAAATTGTATGACGGAGTTGAGTTTTGGTGTTATTTTAGATAATACTTTTAATCGGGGATTCATTGTCCAAGAGCTGAGGTTTATTGGAGATGGCCACAGGTAGTCCTATACTAACATTATTAACAGTATATCTATTACAAACTGTTTTAAAACAATTATTACGTCTTACTTTTCTACACTTCTACCAATTTTAGAAACTTATAAAAGATTTCCACCTTAAAAGTACATGTGTTGCAATTCCATTATACCCTAGTTCGATCTATAACTGTTCCCTTTTTTGTATCCTTTGTCTTTTCAGACTAATTGTTTTTCAGATAATATTAGTTTATCGAAAGAATACCGAACGTATAGACTATAGTCAGAGTTTAATACGAAAATAGAATAGCAAATAGTGAAAGTTGAGCAAACGTAGGGTCAAATTTTGCAACTAGGAGCTGGCCATTGCCTTCCTTCAATGCGTATCTAAGGCAGCTGGCGAATGTTTGTTGTTGTTAGTTATTCAAACATCGTATTTTGTTACCGATAGGCAGAAAATAGACGTGATATATCCAATGTATGCACTCGCATGTATGTTATCCCCCAACTTCATAGCGACTAAACCTATTTGGAGGTTCAATGTCATTGGATACCGAATTTTATCAGACGTATCCCAGGCAATTCAAGGTCGGAAGTTCACATTTGACTATGACCGGAAGTATTTGTAACAGCCTAACCTAATTAAATGATTAATGGATAGTTGGATTCCGAATTTTATAAGGCGTGTCCCAGGCAATTCAAGGTCAAAAGTTCACATCTGACTATGACCTGAAGTACTTGTAACAGCCCAACCTAATTAAATGATTAATGGATAGTTGGATTCCGAATTGTATAAGGTGTATCCCAGGCTATTCTGGAAGTTCAGATCTGATTATGACCGGAAGTACTTATAACAGCTCCAACCTAATTAAATGATTAATGGATTCCGAATTTCATCAGGCATATCCCAGCATATTGAATTTTATCCCAGCATATTGAATTTTATCTGGCGTACCGTGGCTTTTCAAGGCCGGAAGTTCACATTTGATTGTGGTTGGAAGTAGTTAAAACTGTCATATCGGCTTAACCCATTTTAATGTTCAATGGGCCCTTGCAGTCCAAACTTCATCAGGATTCTCGTATCCTATATAAGACAGGACTTCCTCCTGTTGTGAACGAAAGTACAGTAAAACCTCTCATATCCGGCCCTTTCATATCCGGAACCTCCACTATCCGGACGTAATATGAAAATGAAGTAAGCGTCTTTAATATACAAGCGCCTTGCCGTCGGGCCAGTCCTCTAGCTCTAGCAGCCGGCTCTCTGTTCTTTCCCAACTCAGCCAGTTGTGTTCGAGCCTCCGTATCGTTCAGTTTACATATATTCTTCAAGGTTTTGTGTAATTAGGTAATCTACAACATTCAGTATGGTGGAAACGCGGAAAAACTGTGTTTTCTATATCGCCGTAAGTTACTAACTGTTATAATCGCGTATATAGATGCGGGAAGAAGTATTTCCGAGTGCCTATAAGAAGTAGACTTACTAGATGTTGGTTAATGGATTGCTACAGCATGGGATGCAATTATACCTATAGCACTAGTTAAATCATGGCAAAAACTATTTAATCATAAAGCAAACAATAATGGGTTGAAAACGTATTACAAACGGAAAACCTTGTTAGTGAAACAAATGAAGGATTTCCTGGTTGTAAGGACATGAACATGTTGGTGTGAATGAATGTACGAAAGAGGATGAAGTTCATGAGCTTACTAGTGATATTACGACATAGAGAGCCACAACCAGCGTCTACCGAAAATGAGGAAAGAAGACCAACCATGATGCATACCGAAGATTTCCAGGCATTTGACCAGCTGATGGACCAGTACGTCCATCAAGACTAAGCAACAGCAGCCGATCGTCTACTCTTTCGAAGGTGGAGGGATATTTCATCAAAGAAACGTGTTCAAAGAAACAAGCAAACCACCATTACATCTTTTTTTTACCAAAACTGATAATGTACGTATGTATGTACAGTACATTATTAAGGAACTGTACATACAGACTTGTAACTAAATTGTACATAAAGTTCTATATTGCTAATAAAATATAATTACAATCTTCAATAAGTGTAACGTATTTACTCAAAACAATCATACATCTGCTTCCAATGGGAATGGTTGGGATTATGTAGTACAGACGTACATCATTACATTACCCTTACCCAGGATCGGATCTAGAAAAATATTTTGGGGGGCTGGTGTGAGGAGAGGAAAAGGGCCCCCCCGTCTAGAAAATATTTAGGACATATGGTAGATATAGTGTAAACTCTAAGGGTCTTCTATCTGAAGGAAATAGTTATAGGCTTGCTATGTAATATTACCACGCATTATTTAGCCCCATTTACCATATATTTACAATGTAAACGACCTATTTATTACATTGTACGTGGCCCTATTTATTAATGATTGCAGTATGGTATTATAGTGAATATAAGATAAGGTATACTACATATAGGCTATATAATATAAGTTTGTAAACATATTCTACTAAATATTAAGTAGATTTGAATCGAGGACATCGGACGCAGACACCGGAAATGGCATTTTAGTTTACATTTATAGTATAAAAATTTTCACTTTTCCATATTTTGGGAGGGGCTTGAGCCCCAATCCACCACTGCTCCCATATCCGGACCGGGCTGTCGCCACATTGATCCGGATATAAGAGGTTTTACTGTACATACAATTGTTAAACGACTGAGTGAAGTCGAATATATTTCGAATTAATTTTGTTTAATATTATAAAACAAAGCAATTTAATTTCTGTTAAAGATTTTCACGCGATAAGTCTTAATACTTTACGCCTAAATTAATATTTATTGATAATAATATTTAAGATGTAATGCCTTAATATTGAATCTTTAATTTAATATTAACGCTTTTTTGTTGTATTTTCTAACCAAGTTTCTGAATACAACAAAATTAAAAAAAAAGTTGTTTCCTAATTTTTTAAGAAGATGTAAATATTTTTCAATATACTCTAATATTTTTTGTTACGTTAAAAACTTGTAACAAAACTTCTGGCAACATATGACTAACTTTAATTTTCAGTGGCCATTGGCTGTAAACCAAAGTTAGTAACAATACAGTGGCAGTAAAATTTTGTCAGTGCATGTCGTTGCATAATAGATGATTGTATTCAACAATGGAAACTATTTACTTTTTCTTTTTACTTTTTACATTAGTTTGTTGCGCATATGGTAAATTTACTGAGGTCTTAATTTTATTCTTCACTTTTTAAAACGGTTCAATTGACAGTGTTATATGTTGAATTAATTATTTTAGTATTTAAATCTGTTTTTCAAATAGATGGCTGACTTTTGTATGGAAACAAGCATCGTCAGTACGAGTGTATATTTATAGATAGCATTGTGGAAATTTTATTCATTTTCTTAACGCAATTAGCTTCGTAATTTTAATCATATTTTCATAGCTATTTTCTGATGGACTTGGCCAACAAACCTATACGTAAAACACTCGAACTGTTTGTTTACCCGTCATACAAGATGAAAACTGTAGTCTACTTTGGGGAAAATATTTATAAAATCCTTTTTATTAGTAATGCCATAAAGAGCAGAAAATACGTGTCTAAACAATTGTTATATTACATAATTTTAAATATTTATTTATAATCAAACTTATTCTCAACTGTTGTAAAACCGTCAAATTGTTGATAAGAAACTTTAAAAATACGTTATTTACGTAACGTATAAATTAAACCATAAAGGATTAGGGTGGGAAACAATGCTTAGGGCTTACCTTCAAACTGTTTAAACATGAACTCTGATGCTTTGGTAGGATAAGCTTCAACTATGTTGAACTGTGGACCGTTCATGTTGGGAAGGCCGGTGGTCGGCGTCATGGGTATGGTGACGATTGGCGACCCATAGTAGTAGCTCATAGGCCTTCCCGGATATCCCGCAGGAGATGTAACTTGGTTGGGGATCTTTAGCGTGATGTGAGGCCTCGGCTTTGGCGGTAGGTAAGAGAGGAGAGAAGGCGGCGGTGGCCTGGAATTCAGCGGAGTCCTCTCTCCGTCGATTGGAGGAATGTCCTCATCATCCAGAGGCGGGGGCTCCGAGTCTGGAAGTGGCGGCCTTTCTGTATCCATTTCAACCACTAATTAATGTAAACACATTACAAACGAACACGTCAGATTCTGTCTAATCAAAGAATATTTCTGAAGAGTCACAAACTAATACAGCTGTTGAGATAAAAAACGGAAAAATATTTTTAATTTAAACTACTAACATACATTAAAAAAAAAAGACAAATATGTACTTTAACAATTTAATCGATTTAATATTAAACTCAGAAAAAAATTAGCGTTTCCTATTAAAAATTTGCATATATAAAAATTGTTATGTTTATATAAAATCACAACCAGCTCTCTATAAATAAGTTTACTTATAGGATTTCATTTATTAACTCACAGCCTACACTAGCAAACAAAAATACAGATAAGTATGTTTATTTAACATAAATTCGACTCGAAGAAGTGATACTTCTAAGTGTAGGCGCAGCTTGAGACCGCATTTGGGTCAATAAGAGCACATATTGTTGGCGCCACATTCCCGCGAGTAACCGAATACAACTGAATCTTTAAGACTTCACCAAATACTTTTAAAGTATGAAAAGTAGCTAAAAATTCTTGAAACTGACTAAAAATTCGGAAGTTAATTATGATCGACACTAGTTATTTTCGAAAATCTTACTACTTCTAAGACTAACATACGAATGATAAAAGAACTCAACTACTCATTCTGAAACTATGTAAAGTCCGTCTCGCACATTGATTGTTATAAAACACCTTAACTGATAAAATATTGAAGAAAATATCTTCGGATGAAAATGCAATATAGTCCCTATGGCTTGACTCATTTGTATTTACACAAAATTCTCTAAAGGTGAAAATATTAAATATCACTTAATTAAATAAATAAATGAAATTTAAAAACACTGTGTAAAAACACTTTGCTAGGAATCGAATAAACGATAGTTGCACGACTAACCGACATTGTAAGCCGCATTGAGACTTCATTACGTTCGAGCGGAAATGGCCGAAGACAGCCGATTCGAGGACAATTTATCTTCAGTCGGTAGTCATGCTTTCTTTCACCGGTTTTAATATTAGATCTACAACGTAGGTTTGATTAGAATAATACAATTAACGGTAATAATAAATAGTTACTCTTTTCTAAGCTCTGTAACAAATTTACAATTATGAATTAAATATATAATAATAAAAAGATGAGATTTCATATAAAATTGCTTAAACTATATGAGCATAACTAATAATTGATAAATAACACTTTTATTATAACAGAACTAGTAAAGCTAATCAGATTTACTAATTAATTTAAAATAAATCAATTATCCTTCAACTAACAAATTCGTAATGTCAAACATGTCTGGAGAAATTTAAATATTCTATTACAATATTTTAAATATAATTATTATTTTAAAATTTATTTTATATTATATTACATAATAGAGATAAAAATAATGATTATTATATTATTATATTATTTATAACATTATTACATCATATTGAGTTTTGTTATACTATAATGATTTTAATAACGTTATTAAATATTATGTTTAATAATGTTATGTTATGAGTTTAATAATAATTAAAATAAATCAATTATCTCTTAACCATCAGATTCGTAATGTCAATTACGATAGAAATATAAAAATATAGAAAGTTAAAATGCTCTATTTTCATTAAAATTATTTTAATTCTTTGCGTTTTTTAGACATTATCAAAATAAACCTTAAGTGTATTTATTTTATTTTCGTAAATAATAAAATATTTAACCCATATCTATCCTAAAGTTTTTTTTAGTTCGAGATATTTAGAAACATCCTTAGATAAAAATGTTTCACAATATTTCAGTCATTATTTTTAATTTTTAAATTGTTAAAATACTGTATTTAATAAAATAACACGTTTAATAAACAATAAAGAGGAATGCAAAATAAAAATAACACACGACAAGTGAAATATGTTTCTGAAAACATTCTGTATAAGACATTTGGACTTATGAATTGACACTTTTAATGATTATCCATATTAAGTACAATATTTCAATTTTTCATTTGTTTTTTTAAAATTCTATATATATGAAGCTATTATTAAACTTACTCACAATATAAGTAATAAAAATTTTATCAATCCATGAGTTGCCGCGATATTAGAAAAAAGTGTATGAAAAATTAATATAGCCACAATTCAATGTGTGTGTGTGTGTGTGTGTGTGTGTGTGTGTGTGTGTGTGTGTATGTGTGTGTGTGTGTGTGTGTGTGTGTGTGTGTGTGTAAATATATATATATATATATATATATATATATATATATATCGAAATCTTGTTGCTGTTCATGATGAGCTGGTTGTTAATTACTTATTACACTTTTGCTATTACTTGCGACCAGACTTTTTGTTAACTAAAGATTGTTAAATTGTTAACTTACACTTAGAGGAAACGTTTTCGTCTTACGACTTCTTCAGCCTCGTAATAGCAAAAGTGTAATATATATATATATATATATATATATATATATATATATATATATATATATATACAGTATATATATATATATATATATATATATATATATATATATATCGCAATATGCATTCTTGTGTATTAATAAAGAACATAAGTCAAAATACAAATACAAGAATTATAATTGAATTTACAATTCAAAGCTTTTCGTTGGCTAACAGTACCAACATCATCAATATATATTTTCATCATTAATATGCATGAAAAAAACGGTGTATACAAATTAGAATGTGATTATTGTAATAAAATTTATATAGGACAAACTAAGAAAAAACTTAAAGATAGATATAAAGAACATTTTAATGCATATAAATTTAACACGTTCAGCATGGCTAGCGTTACGGCAAGCTCTGGGTTTCTTTACAGATGCGCTCCCAGCTTATTTCCTTAGATACGGCGAGCGAACCGGCACGCTTACTCCCAGGCTAATTGAAACTTCTCTAGTGTCAATATCTATATAAAGGTTTGATTTTTACGCCAGTGCTTTAAAAGAGTTTGGAGAACATTGTGCCTGAGTTTTTTTTTTAAATCCGACCATCCCAAGTTAACTTTTGATGCTTCAACTGAAACAATGATTCAGGAAGTTTTATGAACAGATTTAATTTGGTTTAACTTTTATATTTTAATGTTTTTTTTAGTTTGAACCATTTAACGCGGCAGAATATCCAGTAAAAACAACGATCATAAAAATTAACCAAGTTTTCTGAACTAACGAAAGAATAAACGATAACTGTCTTGTTAGAGTTAATAAACTAACTGGAGGTGGGAACAGACTATTGTAAATATGAGTCATTGACAAAATGCTTGGACACCCGAAAACCTATTGTGTCAACATAAGATTGTAGTAAACCAATGTCAGCTTATCTCGGCTATAAATAGTCTCGGACGTGACATATGTATTATCTATGTCTCCGTTTACATTACGATCTCTTTTAGTATGTAATATTTTTAGTAGTAGAGTCTTTAGTTTTGTATATAAATTTTCTTTTTTCTCTGTCTTTTTTATTGTGTTTTCTTATTTGTCATACAGTAATTTATAATTTGTATTATTTCTTTTTTTAAATTGTGACCCGATAAATAAAACAATATTCTAGAGTCTAATACACTGTTCTGATGTTACCAATAAAAATGTATATGTTAGAAATTAAATTATTGAGATGAAAACAACGTGGTCGATAATTAGATGCTACCACAGACTATGCAACCCGCATGGCGTTTCACTGCCGTCTGAGCTGGAAATTAAGGAAAAACAGGCAGTAGTTTGATGAGATCACCAATATCGTCGCCGTGTTGAAAGTGTTAAAAATTGTAATACGGTTAATAAATAATAGTTACTAAATTACGGCCTACTGAGTTTGCTTCGATTAAATTCCACTACGTTCAAGTCATGCTTCCTGAAAATGAATTGGCGATTGTACTTATTTACCAGTAAGTTTTCATAAGCATTAGATAACTTATCATAATAGCCTATACAGAGTAGACCCTATGAAAAATATTGAATGTGGATATCTAATACAATGAAGAAACATCAATAAAACATTTTTAACAACTTGAATTTCAAATAAATTGAGACTTTAATAAAACATTATCCTATATTAACATTGGCCTATTACACTAACTACGCACGCGATATTATACTGTATCCCTTTTATTACCGCAGGTAGTGCCATATGCGTAAGATAGGGTGGGAGCATTCTTTACAACACAACCTCTCAATAACGAATACCTCTCTACAACGAATTTTTTCTCTGGATAATCGACTTCGTTATACAGAGGTTCGACTGTATATATATATATATATATATATATATATATCCGTATTTCTATGATATAAGTGTATAATTAGTAATTTAATTTATATTTTGCTCAAATCAAAACAAGTTAACGTAAATTTATATACATTATATTCAAATGGTATGTAAACACACAAAAACTGAATTAAATTCTATTATATAAAATAATGTAATAAAATTTAATTTATAAATTAATATATTTATGAACCTATAAATTGATGAGTTTTCGAATCAATAGCATTTTAACATGATAATTTAAGTAGATATGACTTTATGTTAATATGACTTATTCCTTAAAACAGCTGTTACGTTAACTAACCTAAACACTATTGGATGAAATCATGTTTTTCATAATTCAAGCGTCAGCGGTTGGTCATAGCATGATTTACCGCCATCTATATTAATGATTTTTAAATTTGAATTTAATTTGGTGAATGCTCTAACAAAAAAGTAGTAGAATATGCATTGCTATGTTAAAAAAAATATCGATTTAGACGTCCGATTTAATAGGGCTACAAATGTGTCAGAAAGTGCTACGGAAGTTTATTAAACAATTTCCTAAAGTTTCATGTCGAACAGACATACAATAATTTAAAATTATGTACATATTCACACACACACATACTTATATATATATATATATATATATATATATATATATATATATATATATATATATATATATATATACACAATAATTTAATAATACTTTTAAATAGTGTTAAAAGTTTAACTCTTTTACTACATCGAACAAAGTTATTCAATTGTATTTTAAGGAACTTTGAAATCTGAAAATATTTATAATAAAGAAATCTTGTCTAGAAAATCTTTGTCATATGATATTTTAAACGATCAAAAATATTAGACCAACATCTAATAAAAGCATTTATACACATGCATTTGCATGTATGACTTACTTTCTGAGGTATTTTTAATTCAACAACTTCAGTTTTTCTATGAAATATAAAACATAGAGCTACATTTACCCATTAAAAACTACTCTGTGTCAGAAGTCTGTACGTTATACCATGATTTGTTGTAATTCTAATCCTGTTCAAAACTTAACTGGTTTTTGCAACAGGTGTCAGGTAAACTACTCAAAAACCTGCACATTTTGGTTCGGCTAGGATAAAGGAAATGTAACAAAGTTATATTTTAATTTCTATCTAGAGTCATATATAATGGTTAATTTTATGCAGTGGAAGTGATTTGTGCTAAAAACGTATACTAACGTTTGACATACGAAAAATCATGTTTATGTTGTGACAAAAGAAAGTTGTTCCTTGTGTGTTAATTCAAGTATATACTTTCTAAACTTTAGGATTATGACTTTTATTTGATATTATACACATTTAAATTTATAGTTTACGATCAATTAAAAGAACCATTAGAGATAATTTAAGTAACTAGTTTTACTAGTTCAGTAATTCAAAAGTTAGAAGCAGTACTTTCCAGTCAATAAGCCGTGTTACAACATTTCCAGAAAGTTTAATATTGAAATGTCTTTGTTTTACTAAAACAACGATTTGATTAGATCAAATGAGTAAGCGTACAATGATGAAATTTAAACATCTTTTTCGGAGGGGGCACAATAGTAGTAATGGGTCCCCTAGTAATACGCAAGAAGTAAATAACAGCAGCCATATTGATAGATCAGCTGATAGTAGCATCACTGAAAGAATTGGTGATTTAGAGCCGGTAGCGTCCGTTAATTGTTGGGATGCTTATCCAACGATAAGTACAGATTCGGCGCAGCAACAACATTGTAGATCTTGTTCTTTTCCTTTAAGGGATTCAAAAAATTCGAGTGGTGTGAATGCTGAAACTATTGAAAAAGAAATGGAATCTGCAGCTCGAATAGCTTCTTTGGAAGCTAAAATTGAAGAATTGATCAGTTCTCATGGTAAACTTGTTGAAACTTTGAAAAGAGAAATTTTAAGATTACAGGTCAGTTTATGTAAACAAATATTTGTTTGTTTTTTTTTAAAACCTGCTCTTATGTAGCTGGTAGTATATTTTGCCTCCTAAATTAATAAAGTTAGGTTTGCCAACAAATTTTGTTTTTTCTAAAATATTTACTGTAACATAATTTCAACCTAATTTTAAAATTGAATTTACCTAACTTACGAAATTTGTGATTAGCCAAGGGCATCTAGAATACAGTAGATATCTGAATCTTATTTGTTAATTTAACCTTGTTGTCTGGAGAATGTTATTAAAAAAAAAATTAATTCTGAGATATCTTCCTATGTTTAATTCATATAGGGCAAATGTTTACTAACTGCCCATCTTCCGTTTTATTTCTTTTTGTGTATGTTATTTTTTTACAATTTCTTGTGAACAATAATAACATAATTTTTAATGTCGGAAATTAAAAAATTGGTAAAATCTGCAATAAATATTTTTTAACACATCTTCATTTTAGGAACTAACCTTTTACAGTAATTGATAAATTACTATGGTTGGTAATTGTTGACTTTATTGACGTAAGCGATTTCAGGCAAAAAATTTTACCTGCCAATGCCAAATTCATAACGATTATAGAAAAAAAATAAAACCATTCTCGCTAATGTCCCAAATAATTACAATTTTGGAAAAAAAAATTTTACCACACCCCCTTCATGGTCACCTCAAACCTTACAAAATCATTGTTTTGTCTTGAGATTGTTTTTTTTTACCTTGAAACCAGCAAAATACCTTGAGAAGTATTCAATTTTTTTTATTACTACAAAAGATTGATTTTTATCACATTTTAGTTGAGACTACGTTTTTGGTCACACAGGAGCAACAGTGCACTACACTGCGGCTAGGAGTGAATATACCTATTAAGTATCCATTTAGGATAATTTGGTTAAAATTTTGTACAACATTACTATATACCTATTAAGAATCCAGCCAGTGTAGATTTGGTTGTTAATTTTATATAACATTAATATGTACCTATATTAAAATATTTGTGTTTGAGTTTCTGCATCAGCCGGTAAAATGTTTCGACCTATCTCATACCTTTTGTGTATAGTCATGTTTCTTATATTTTAATATAGATATTAAATAATGTATAAAATTACAAACATGGCTATCCTAACTGTTTAATTTATAGGTATATAGTAATGTATAAAATTATGACAAAATCTATCCTAACTGGATACTTTATAAATATATTTTAATATAGGTATATAGTAATGATGTATAAATTTATAACCAAATCTATCCCAACTGGATATGTCATAGGGTATGTCTAGACGTAGTACAGTGCACTGTTACTACTGCGTGCACAAAACAGACCCAACTAAAGATAATTGTTGACTTTAGCCACGTAAGTTATTTTGGGCAAAACATTTTACCGGTTGTTGCAGAAACTGATAACAAAAACCAAAATATATAAAAACATTTTCGCTGACGTCTCAAATATTTTAATATAGGTATATAGTAATGTTGTATAAATTTATAACCAAATCTATCCCAACTGAATATGTCATAGGGTATGTCTAGACGTAGTACAGTGCACTGTTACTACTGCGTACACAAAACAGACCCAACTAAAGGTAATTGTTTACTTTAGCCACGTAAGTAATTTTGGGCAAAACATTTTACCGGTTGTTGCAGAAACTGATAACAAAAACCAAAATATATAAAAACACTTTCGCTGACGTTCAAATAATTACAATTGTGGGACAAATTATTCCTTCTGTCTCCCCCTCCACGGTCACCTAAAACCTTAGAAAATCAATGTATTGCCTTGATTTTTTTACCTCGAAACTAGTAAAATTCATCAAAAAGTATTTACGTGATTATTTTTTACCACGGATGGTTAATTTTGTATCATATTTTAGTTGGGTAATTGTTGACTTTAGTCACATAAGCAATACCTGCTGAAAAATTTTACTGCTTGATACAGAAAATCATAACGAATATAAAAAAAAAATAATAAAAACATTCTTGCTGACATCCCAAATAATTACTATTTTTGAGAAAATTACTTTACCCCATCCCCTCCACATCCACCTAAAAAGTTTAAAAATCAATGTTTTGCTTTGATTTTTTTACCTTGAAACTAGCAAAATGCTTTGAAAAGTATTTAATTTCTTGTATTACCGCAAAAGATCAATTTTTTATCATATTTTAAATGAGACTACGTTTTTGGCGGCAAAGTAGCACCAACGCACTATACTGCGTCAAGACATGAATATACCTATTAAATATCTAGTTAGGAAAGATTTGGTTAACATTTTATACAACATTACTATATACATATGAAGAATCCAGTCAGGATAGATTTGGTTGTAATTTTATATAACATTACTATATTCCATAACATTACTATATTAAAATATTCGTTATGAGTGTCTGCATCGACTGGTAAAATTATTCGGCCGATCTCTTACCTTTCGTGTATATTTGATTTCTATATTTTAATGGTGATAATTAATAATATATAAAATTACAACCAAATATATCCTAACTGTTTAATTTATATGTGTATTTTAAGGTTAAAATGCTGAAGCTCAACCACCTTTGATATTTTGGGAAGTTGTTTAACACTACCAAATAGGACGAATCCACAAGAATTTTTTTTTTAATTGACCTAGGAAAGTTACTTTTTTTCAATTTAAAGTAGGGTAAAAAATTCAACGCGGATGTAGAAGTTGTGAATGGGCGCGGAGTGATACAAATGTTTCGTTACGTCATAGTGCTGAGCATAAGGTTGTACGCATCGGCCGCGATACGTCATGCAAAACCTTACGTGTGTAGGTATTTTTAAAACAACGTTTTGGCTTAGTTTTAATACATATATTTAAATATACTTATAAAGTCTCCAGTTAGGATAGATTTGGTTTTAAATTTATACATTACTGTATACCTATATTAAAATATACCTAAAAAATGTCCAGTCAGGTTAGATTTGGTTTTAATTTTATACATTACCTAAATGGTTACAATTATACAATTAGAACCAAATCTATCCTGACTGGATACTTCATAGGTATATTTCACTATAAATATATAAAATTCACCTTCTTTGGCAGTAACAAAAATAATAGTTGTCAATATATCTTAAAGACTTGTTTTTATTACATAAAGTTTAGATTGCTAAAACACGAAATACAGTTGTGACATCACAAAGCATTTATATCACTCCGCGCCCATTCACAACTTCCACATCCGCGCTGATTTTTTTATCCTACTTTAAATTGAAAAAAAGTAACTTTCCTAGGTAAATAAAAAAAAAAAATTCTTGTAGATATTGTCCTATTTGGTGGTGTTAAACAATTTCCCAAAATATCGTAGGTGGCCGAGCTTCAGCATTTTTACCTATTTTAATATAGCTATATAGTAATATTGTATAAAATTACAACAAAATCTATCGTAACTGGATACTTTATAGGTATATTTCAATATAGGTATATTGTAATGTATAAATTTGCAACCAAATCTATCATGACTGGATATGTCATAGGGTATGTCTAGACGTAGTACAGTGCACTGTTAACTACTGCGTGCCCAAAAATGTAGTCTCAACTAAAGATACTTGTTGACTATAGTCACGTAAGTAATTTTAAGCAAATATTTTACTTGCCGTTGCAGAAACTCATAACAAATACCAAAATATATAAAAACACATTTGCTGATGACCCAAATAATAATTGTGGGACAAATATTTCCTTCCGTCACTTTCTCCACGGTCACCTAAAACCTTAGAAAATCAATGTTTTGCCTTGATTTGTTTTACCTTGAAACTAACCAAATGCATCAAAAAGTATTTTCGTTATTATTTACATTTTTTTATTACCACAGATGGTTAATTTTTTATCATACTTTAGTTGGGTAATTGTTAACTTTAGCCACATAAGCGATGCCGGGCGAATCATTCTTAACGTATAAAATCATTCTTGCTAACGTCCCAAATAATTATAATTTTGGAAAAAATTAGTTTACCCCATCCCCATCCTCCTAAAACCTTACAAAATCAATGTTTTGCCTTGATTTTTTAATTTTGAAACTAGCAAAATGCCTCGAAAAGTATTAAACAATTTTTATTACCATGAAAGAATAATTTGTAATCGCATTTCAGTTGAGACTACGTGTTTGGCAATGCAGTAGCATCAGCGCAATATACTATGTCTAGACGTGAATATACCTATTATAAAGTATCCAGTTGAGATAGTGTTGGTTAAAATTGTATAACACAGGTTTCAAGTTATATCATATTACTTTAAATCTATATTAATATATAGAGTAATTATTTAAATTTTACAAAATTTTTATATAGGCAAAAACATAATACTTGGCAGTACAGAAAGCTTTTAAGTACACTGAAATAATAAAAATGTTTGTGATCATCTCCCATAAATTTTTTAAATAAGACAAAAATTATATGTTTAAACCCAAAGCATATGTTTAAAAAATCGACTTTTAACACATCAATTCATCATGCTCTGTGTAAGTTCTATCGCGTTTTGACGATAGAAATAAATGGTAATAAATGTTCAATGGAATATTTTCTGTTATGTATGTGTGCGCCTTTAGTATTTGTTTCGTCCTTTTGAATAATTGTGCGACAATATGACCTTAAAGTAAGAGGTGTGCGCAAGTTTTATAATTCTATAAGGTTTTTGTGCCGGGTGAAATGTGGTGCTAATAGTGGTTAGTTAAATTTATTATTTTTGGGGGTCAACAGCAAATTTAATTACATTTCAAGGCACTTTGTGAGTTATTATATAAAAGAAAGTAAACACATTGAATTAGTAAAGTTTTAGTGGGGGTGAAGGGGGGTGAATTTCTATTTTTCAAAATGTTTAATTTTTGGGGTGTGAGTGAGAGAAGGTTTTCATAAATTTTTTCCTATTCCTGATGACTTTCTGGATCTCCCGGTATAATTTGTTTTGCTAAAATCGAATACATTGGAATGGGAAATAAATACCAAATTGCGTTCTATTTAAAAAACATTTTTTATAAAGTTTGTTTATTATGAAGTGAAGATACTTTTGTATTTTTTAAAATTTTAAATGTTTGGAGCATCACCACTAAGATTCCTAAGATTTTGTATGTTTTAAAGTTTTGTATATATTCTAAAGGGGCTTTATCTTTGATTTTTTGCTATTTACTTGTATTATATGAAACTATATTATGACAAACAATGATTTAAATCCTTAGAAGGCTTACATAGTCCTTAAATGTTTCGTTAAATATTTGAACATATACATAACCTTACTTCACATACATAGACTATTTCAGTATGAATAAATTGTTAAAAAATTACTACAATATGTTATATCACAATAATATAAACCTATATTAAATCGAAGTAACAATTATGTTAGGATAGATTTGGATTTTACAAAAATTAAACATTATTTTAGGAAACATTGAAATAACAATTTTTGGTAATTGAACTTTACTGATTTGGAACACAAAAATTGTTTCCTGCATATGGCAACATGCTATAAACTTGGAAAAATAAAACCTTCTATGGTTATAGCAAAAGACATGTAGCCTAACTTCCAACACACTCGAAGGGGAATAAATCTTTTTTAAATTTTTGTACAACAAAGCACATTAGAATATTTCTGTAAAATATTCGATTGAAATAGACTTAGTTTTTATAAGAAAATAACTATTGATCTATGACATAATTTTATGTTTTGTATGTAACTCTACATTTTATGTTCTGTGCGGCAATGCAAAACAAAGCCCATACCAAAATTCACTTTTTATCACTTTGTTTGATAATAAATAAACTTCTGCTGTTTATTTACTTTTTTATTACCAAATGTAGCATGACTTGATATTTTGTCCCTGTATTTTAATATACCTTCCTGGTATAATATTGTACTGAAATTCTTCAACTATGTTGAAGTTAGGTTATCATAATTTTATAATTTGGCCTGTCAGTATCAAGTTGTATTATGTTGTTTAAAATAGGGCTTTTTTATACGGAAACATTCTTTATATAGAGTTAATATTGTTTTTAAATAAAATTAGTGACATCTGGTTCTGAAAATCTTCTCAATGTTACCCAAAGAAATTCTTTTTTTTGTACCACATCTATCGTAATCAAAATATTTTTATAACTATACTTTAATATAGTTTTACAATAATCTGATATAACATACTGCGGTAATATTTCAACAATTTATTCATGCAGAAGTAGCTATATTTGTCAAGTGAGGTTATACTTATGTTTCAATATTTAAAGTCTCGTAGTTTTTATTATATTTTTTGATAATAAATAGTGTTATTTATAATAACTTTTACTGTTCTTTAGAATGTATTTTTAAATATAAAAATCTGAAAAATGTTAGAGGGGTGCCATAAATTATATGTAAGTTATTTAAATAGTTGCAAATCATAAATAATGGCTAAAATTTTAAATAAATGAAACATAACCTCAACTTATTTATAAATGCAACTATATAAACTGATAGTTTTCTTATAAATCAGAACACTATTACATAATAAATTAAAATACCATTTAACTGGTTTGGATTATTCCAACAAAATATGTAGTTAGATATGTTTGGTTTGTAGAAATAACCGTTTTTCTAACCTGACTTTCAGTTCAGCATATGTGTAACCTTACATTATAAAAAATCATTGTTTCTTTTTTAACCAAATCTATCCTAACCATGTAGTTTGTTGGTATTTTTAATATAATTAGTTCATGCATATATAATATAACATCACAGAATACAAAAAATAGGTTATAAACCATCATAAGTTCATAACACTATATAAGTTGACGCACCATACTAGACAGAGGTCTAATTTGCTAATTGCTCAACATACAATGCAGCTGAATTTATAGATATCACAAACAAAAATATACTAAATTTTAATTCAACGTTTTGTTATAATTGTTTGATTCAGATTACTTTAATAATAATCAGGGTTTTCGTCTAAATTATTTGTGATAATTAATTCTGTTTCCTGCTTTTATGAATTAGAGGTAATTAAAACACTTTTTAAAAATATATTAATAATGTTACATCATTGTTTACATTGTGCAAAACTGGAATAATAGTTTAATAAACCATCTGCTTATTTATTAGGCTATCTGCCTAATTACAATCTGTTTTAAACGTTTTGTTGTTGTTGTTTTAAACTGGAATTGACATTAATCTATTTTGCTTTATAATCAATTGGTTATATTTATTATGCAAGAAACTTCAAAAAGAACTTTTTTTTCATGTCCATTTTTTATCCATACATCGGTTACGCCGTTGTTATATACATTCGATTAGATCTATTCTGTAACATCAACTCTAATAGGTTAAAGGAAAAACTATTTGTTACATTTTCAATTATTATTATTATTATTTGTCACATTAGAGATAAAAATTATCTATATTTGTGTTTCTCTCGATTTGATATAATTCATATTAGTTGATCCTATTTCATATAAGCTACTAGTTTTTAACTAAAAACACTACTTGTACATATGTTACACTTTCCTGTAGTAGCACTTATTTATTATTGTTGAGGAAGACTGTTTCAAGAGATGTTTTCCATTGTGTCAACTTTTTGGTATTATAACCCACAATTCTTTCCAAAATACACCTACATCCCTACCCGAATATCCCACCTCCACCCTAAGCTATAATAAGCAAGAGGTCAGTTCACAATGGGTCACATCTTTCGAAACAACTGTCCTAAACAATCATAAAAGTAAGTGCTACTATAGGCAAGTGTAACATATGTACAAGTGTATCAATACAATTTTTTAATGTAATTATAAATCTTCATACTAAAATTTTTATTTAATTTTTATTCTAAGTTGAAATGTGTGTTTTGATAACTATCCAGACAGTCAACAGTTTTAGTTTAAAAATTGAAGAAAAAAAACCTGTTTCTTATCATAATTCGTTACTACAAATTAGGTTTGCTTTTACTTTTAATCTGTTTGTTTGTTACTGCATATAGTATTGAAAAATACATACTGAACAAGAAAGAAATTTTAAATGTTGTAGATGATAAATAGTGGTTACAATTTGAAAACATGATTATATCCTAAGCTCACAAATACACATAAAACTGTATAGAAAGAATTTTTTTTAATAAGAGTTCTATTTTATAATCCATTAAATTAATGTATACATATTTTATAATTGTAGATAGCGACAAAGTATCTGCTTGGATAGATCAAATTGTAAAAAATAATGTTTGGCACAAAAAATGCATAAAATTAACAAAAAATCAAATAAAATCATAAACATCATAAATCATTAAATCATAATTAAATTAAATTAATTAATCATAATCATTAAATTGAAATAGAATTGTTTAATGATTTTTTTTAAATTTTAAATATTTCATTGTAATGATATTCAGTGGTAAATTAATGGGAAAAAATCAATTTTCTCTTATTATGTTTGTACATATAATCCTATTTATTAAGTAGATGTGAAATAATTATATTTAAAACTCTAATTTTTTTTTTGTATTTAAGGATTATGAATGAAACAGTTAATTTAAAATAATTTTACTGTAATTAAAAGTAAAGTAAACTGAAATAGCTACATACATCCTATTTGATAATAAGTATATTTTGTTACAGTAGAAAAGCTGTGTAGGATATTTAGTATTTATGATGCTGTTTACTTATTGATTATTTACTTACGTTTAATATTAATTTTTAAAACACGTCTTTTAAATCATATATTCAATTGTACTTCTCAGTGTAACCATAAGATAACCTTTTATTGATACACAGTGATGTGCTATTCTTGCTGTAATTTTAATGCACTTTAATAGGTTACATGTAATGATATTTAGTAATACATTAGTGCTTTTTTATTGATCAGTGTATTTTTGAGTAACATATGTTATGGTGAAAAATCTAATACATTTATATATATAGTATATGATTTGTTTTTTATAGGAAGAGAAGCAGCAACTAGAGCATGAAATTTTGGAGATAACACAACCAGCTGCTACCACCACTATCAATGATCTAGCAGCAATAATACACAACCAAAACTATGCATCTTTATCAGACACTTCAGTTCCATCTGTAAGTTTTCTCTGTAAGATTTTAAAACTTTTTACGAAGCATTTTGTTTAAGTTTTTAAGTAATGAATCTACAAAAGAAAGTAATGTCATATCATTTTAGTAGAAATCAAATGTCGCATACACATTAAAGTGACCATGCACACAAACTTCCAACATACTTTGTGTTTAACGATGCCGTTGACATTGTTGCTGCTTAAACAGTACCGGGTCAAAACTTTTAACACAATTGATAATCCCGCTGACTTTATTTAACTTCAGTGATTTAGTTTTTACATTTTCAGTAGCTGAAATCCATTAACAGGTAAGTAAATTGTGTGGCCTCTATGCAGTGAATGACAGCAGTTCATAAGTGAACTTTCAAGGAAGAATGGCAAAATGTGAATGATAAACCTGTGGTCGACCCTTATTAATCATATAATATTTGGTCAATGTCATTGAGAGAAATTTTTTTAAATAACAGCATTCCACAATTTTAACTCGAGAATTGGAGTTTCTGAATATGAGTAGAACAACTTCGTGCAAAATTGTCTCAGAATTTCGAATTTCACAAATTGTCTTAATGTTAACTTGATGAGGTGTACACTCACAAATTTTTTTGTTTAATAAAGACTCGGTTGATACGTCAGTCAAGAAACCTTTATTTATTAAAAATTGTCATCCTCATTCAGGCCTGATTTCCTTTACTATTTTAAAACCTATTAGAACCACAAGACAACTTCCCTTCTACATTTTTAATAGGTTCAATAGTAGAACATTTGTCTTAACTAGGATAGTATTATATAGGCTTGGTGAATGCAAATGAACATTTTAGGCAGTAATGAAATTGGTTGTATCATCAATAATGATAAATTTATTTTTAGTAATTCAGCCAGTAAAAATGAATTAAGTTGTTTCCGTAACATTTTTTCTAATGAAAGAGCATTTTATCTATAGAAGAAATTTCATCTACGATGAAACTAGGCCTAAGTTGAAATGTTATTGCAAATGGTAGCAATAATGAATTATTTGTTTTGGTGATGGTAAGATAGAATTTTTTTAAGCATACGTTTTGTGGTTATTTTTTGTTTCTTAAGGTAAACATTTCATTTGGAATTTACATACCGTGTTTATAAACATTACAAAAAACATGTTTGATTTTTGCTAAATTATGAATTTTAATGTACTTTTTCATATAAGTAAAAGTTAGTTTTATCTTAGTAATGTCATGGTAACAATTAATTGAACCTATTACTTAAATTATAACAGAATTTGTATTATAAAAATGTGGTTTTCCCAAAATTAAAAAAAAAATAACTAAAACAAAGTAATTAATAACAACAAATTATTAATTTTAAATTACTAACTGTGTATTTTATTGCAATATAGAATGTTACAGTTAAAACATAGAATGTTATATTTTTCTGTTTATAAAAATCTTTTTTACCAGAAAAACTAAATTTATGGATTTTTCAGAAAATAACTTATTTTTAACTAATTTAAATGAATTTTCCAGTACAATATCTGGTAGGCCAATGGATTAACAAGTGATTTATTTAAAACACTATATTCAATCTTATCCACTGATTATTAGATGCATTGTGTTTCAGGAAGTCATGAGTCCTTCTCATGACTGGGATAAAAATTCATCAGGCAGTGAAGTATCTGTTGCATGTCTTCAAGACAGAATCATGCAAATGGAGGAAAGTCATTACAGGTAGGAAAGTAGAAATGCATGTGTATTGCTTCATGGAATCCTATATCAACCATATCAGTTTATGCAAGATCCATTCTAAAGTTATGTAGGCCTAGGTCTTCCTAGGGGTTTTTTGATGAAAATGTTTTGAAGATACTTATACATTCTATTGTGGCTAAATAACAACTGATTTTTTTTTCCAGAACTTGAAAGATTTACAATCATGTAGGTATTGGTTCATTTAGCCACTGGCATCCGTGCCACCTATGAAATCACTGTAATTTCTTATTATCTTAGGTTTATTTGTCACCCGAAGTGAAGTTTTTCTATTCTTTGACCTTCTTTTAGATTTAGCCTTGTTTATATTTAAAACCAAAACTTGATGTTTTTGGGACTTTTTCCCACAGTCATGAGGTAACATTATCTTCCCTCATTTAATTTCTAGCTTCAACTTGCAATGAAGGTTTTATTCCATGATGCTTATCTTTTGTTTTTAATCTCATTGTGCCAGTTGAAAAGGTCAGTTTTGTATAAATATATTTGGCTTACTTGAGTATAGTAACAAAATTGTCCATAAAAATGTGGTAACCTTTCTTTAGCAAATTAGTCAATGTTGAAAGCTTCACAACAACATAGTAACCTAATCCATTATTTCTAATTTCTCTCTATTCTTCTTCAATTATATCTTGTACTATTACACACAAAAAATATAAAGTAATAATGGGATATAAAGTTTCGAATTGAACACAGATTTACACACCATCAGAGTTTTTTTTTAGCAAACATTGGAAGAATTAAGAATGTCCTTACCATACTTTCGTAGATGGATAGGTATTCACTTAGGGTAAAGTGATGCCGCGACACTGATAAAATGGTCAAAAACACTTGAAATCAAGCATAAAAACTGAATAAGTAAAAGCGTAATCAAGCGTAAACACTGAAATAAGCGTAAAAAACTAGTTTTGGATTGAAGTGCCATGTTCACTGTTCTATTGTGAAGGGCTACATTTCATGGAAAATTAAGGGTCTCTTTGTTTTTGAGCATCTACCCTTACAAATTTGAAAAGCCAAATAATAGTAAAAAATTGGTGGAAATATTCAACAGGCCATGAGTTTTTGTGTGTTCAGTGTTTTTCTCACTGGATTCTCCAAATGTAAAATTGTTATTATTCCTTCTAGCATTTTTCTCCTGGACCTGTTCCATCCTCAGATTCAGTTTGTTTTCTTTGCTCTTTAATTGCTGTTCACAGACATCTCGTCTCGTAGAAAATGGACATTGGTGCACTTATTGGGTATGTCTTTTCCAAAAAACCTCTTTAGGACCAGATTTCTTTCCTAATGAAAACAAATTTTGCTCATCATCATTAATCAAAGGTAGTGAATAAAACATTAAAATTTAAGTGAAATAATATTACAAATAAATACAGTATACTCCCGATTATCCGTGGGCGGATTAACCAGTTTGCGGATTATCCGGGGTCTGCCATTGTTTTACAAATATCCAATTTTTGTTCCAATGAGATTCATGTGTTTAAATTTCCAAATGGTGAATTACGACGTAAATACATATAAGGCTTAATAGAAGTTAAGATGAAGGGAATAGATATGTAAATATGTACGTACTAATTTTTACATTGAAAGGGAAGCATCCCGAAAGGCCAGCGAAATAAGAGGGGCGAGCAAGGTGGCTATTAACACGTTCAACACGGCGAGTGTCGATTGCCTTATTTAGTACTTAGAGGAGCAAGATGACTAAATGTTTCTCAAGAAACTTAGATCGCACATTAAAGCTAAATCAATGCTCACAAACAAACAGACGAAAGTGACAGATTTTTTTGTTAAAAAGTGAAATTATTATGTGTAAAGGAAATTACATATGTACTCGTACATACATACTTACTTTTGACTTATACTTATGTACGTATTGTAAATAGACATATAAATGTACATGTTATCCGTCAAATACATCTACATTTTAAATTATTTTCTGTATTTATTTTGTCCTCTGAAGATTATTTATGAATTGCATTAACCGGGGTCATTATTTGTGTAACTTATGGTATAATAATCGCTTATCGATTGTATTCTTTGTTCATAGCGGATTATCCGGGGAATTCGGTTATCAGGCGTTGCCGGGATACCTTATTCCACGGATAATCGGGAGTTAACTGTACTATATCCAATATCTTGTTGCATCGAATATTCAAATCATGCACATGTAAGCTCCATGAAAAAAATAAAAGACTCAAAATCCCAAAATAACAATCCTTGTCTTCATGGTCTTCGTTGCTACATTGGCCACCTGAAGAGAGGGACAGAAATGAACCAAATAATTTATCTTTTCAAAATTAATAAAAAAGAAAACTATCGTACGTTTGAGTTGGCAGTGCCTTGATTAGACTAGAGGGAAACAAACTAAGAATTCTACAACAGCAATAGGTACAGAACTACGATGAGGCTTTAAGTTTTATTTTAGTCTACTAGTACACATGAGGACATTAACGCCTCAGAACACTTAAAAGACACTGCAGAACACAAGTAATTACAAGACGTTCTGTAGGACTGATTGGGTTCGCATTACGATTTGTCCAGTTCTTAATTAGCTTATGTTGAATATGCTCCAAAGTGTAATCAAAAGATGCAATTTTCATTTGATAATATGATTGACACGTGCCGGGATTTTTGCTTAATTCTTTATATAAATGATGGAATTTACTATGACAAGTCGGCTCTTATTTATTGTATGAACACTACTTTTTCTTATTTTATTTTTCAATATATCTCAATTTTAAAGAAGAGTTCTTGTGTAACAAGAAATCCACGGCTTGCTCGACTGTGAGCCCTTTAGTATGTGCGAGCAGCTCTTTTATCGTTTATTCGTGTTTCATCGCTTTGCTCTGTTCTATTCGTTGCTGCTCTACTCGCTGCTCCAGTATGTTTTTAGCCTTAGAGTAATGAGAGAGCCCAATGATTAGTTGTTTATTGAATTTTGCTGCTATATGTAACGGCCTGCCACAACCACTATGTCTTGTTTAACACTGTGGCTTAGTGGCAGAGAGAGGTAGAGACCTGCCTGACTTTCTATCTTTGCTAGTTGATAAAATCGCCTCCTGCACATCTCAAGTGTCTTGCTGTAATTTGTGAGCTATACATCATGGGGAAATCCAAAGTTTGCCAAGCAGCTATAACCAATTTCATTAATTGTTTCATTCATGTGTGAAAACCAAGATGTATATTTGAAACACCGTTACCTTGCTTTTGTATATGTGGATGTGGGCCAGAAACATGCTCAGCACTGCTAGTGTGTATATGTGGGTATAGAATCCAAAAGGTTAAAGGGGATTGTGAGTGATTAATAATATCATAGAATTACAAATGCTAATCTAATTTACTAATATCTAAACATATAAAAAGGAATATAAATGATAAAAATGAATAATCACACCAACTTACTATGTAAACATGTTGTGGCATACTGACATGCTGTAAATAAACACTGAGTATCTGATTGGTTTTTGTGTTATTTAAAATAAACACAAAACCTCTGATAAACCCATAGGTTTGGCACTCTGCACACACCGCTGCATCTAGTAAAATTGGATGTTGGCATTCTTTGCATACTTCTAAACATCTGGTTTATGAGGAGGTTGGCAATAAAACGGGTAAAAAACACTTCAAATATTTATTAACACTTTTGCTGCTGGCCACAATATCAGCGTTTTCCCGGAGAATTGCCAAAATTTTATTAGCTTATTTTTAAACATTGTGTACCTATTTTTTCCCCTATTATATCTAAGTACAAAAATACATTTCTTATCATAGTATATGAAAAACAAGTGTCGGGCCAATAGGCTCGACATAGTTTTTTTATAGCGTAAATGATACCAAAATAAACGCCGTCACCCAAGTTTTTGAAGTATTTATATTTTCTTATCTGGGCAACACTGTCTTAATATTTTTTGTGTTTTATATGTAAACAATAAACAACAAAACCACAATTTCATGTTCCGGTTACCCACATAATATGCTGACTGGCCAGGAATGTTTTGGCGCTTATCACAAAGACATATTTACGTGTGGCATGTGATTGATTTGTGAGTTTCTAAATATTTTGTATATAGAAGGGAAGTGTAAACATATTCTCTCTCTGATAAGTAATGCTTCAGATCCAATGAATACTACACAAGATTCATAAAAAGTAAGTTTTGAAACTTAATAATTTAATTTTTAAAATTTACGTTATAAAATACTTCCTAGTACAGATGAGTTTATCTAAGCGTGTCGTTGTTTGTACTTAACTTCAACTAAGACCGTTTTTGTAAGAATTATTATACAACTAAATATTTAGTCTATATTTCTGACTTACTTTTTAGGTTTTGTGAAATCTTAAAAATAATAGTGAAAATCAATATAATACGTCATTAAAAAATAATAATTTTATTATCAAAGTTTATAAAGATAAACTTCATTCAATGAACCAACTTGTTTGATGGGATTAATCAACTCAACTTCGTTACAATTGTTAAGAAATAAGTGTGTTGCGCTGTAACTCCCGACAAAAAAGTCCTAAAATAATATCATGTTTAAAGTGATGTCGACATTAATCTATCAAACAAAAACCATCGTAATTACATCTGTAAATTGTGTGAAGCTTGTTGTTTAATACTGTGCATTATTTTTCCAAAAGTAGCAGCACCGATTGAGTAATACGAATAAACATAAAACGATACTAGACAACAATGTTGGGCCTAGTGGCCTGATGGAATTTGGTTTAGCCTACTAGACCGTCGGGCCAAATGGCAGCTAAAGTGTTAAATATATCAACAAACTTCCTGCAATGCACGGTAACCTTTTATTTAAGAATGCAACTGAATAACAGTAATAAAAATGCACAAGTTCCCTGTTTTACAGTCACCTACAACTAATTGTGTGAGAACACATTGGCTGAGGCAGGAAACTTGAAAACATGTCTGTGCAGGCATAACAGTGGTTGACTAGGAGAAATATTAAGTTGTTTGTTTATCAGATGGAATTGATTTAATTGTTTATAACTAACCCTAGTTTGATGCTGGAATGTAAAAATAATATTGCAGCCTTACTTTCATTAATTATTTGAACTTTTTCTTTTATTCATGTTTTTTACCTTATCCTATTAATTAGGCATTAGTCTCAAATCAACCAAATTAGTTAATTCATTAATGATAGAAGTACTTCACATATTAATTTAGTTCAGATTGTTATAACATTTATTCTGCTGTGATAGGCTGTGAAAATCAGACAACATATACTAATTTCATTGTAATTGAAAAAAAAAACTACTTGGAAAGAAAGTGCTGATAAGTTCAAGTTCTGGATTTATTCAAGATAGACATTAATAAACATCAATTGTTTCCAAATATATAAAAGGTAGCAATTAAAAATATATATTTTTAGGGGGAAAATTTAAGTTTTCACGAAAGTACTTGTGTTGTATGTCAAATTTAATCGTATTAAAAACATTTTAATTTGGCACAAATTTCAAGACTATCTGAATTAGTAGCATAGAATATCCAATTTAAAGGTCTCTTACTCTTACTAAAATTAGCATTTTTTCCAAAATTTGTAACTTTATATTTCGAAATATTCTTCTTAGGCGAATTGAAATTTTGGTAATAACTTTATTTTACAAACTAGAATAAGTGTACAAAAATTCATGAAGTTCGGAGGAAGTTAGAATGATTTCATGACTAATCCATTCAGCGCTTTCTTGTTTTCATTTTAGGGAATTTAATCCCTATTTAGTATTCTCAGTAATAAACAAATATTTATATATGTAACTACAGTTTAATAAGGTTTGAGAACTTGAACCCTTCCTGGAATTTTGACTTGTTATGCAGATAAGTTAATTTTTTACAAGAAAAACGTAACTGAGTGACAGATGCATAAGCGTAGGTTTATGTTTCGCATTGGATATATTCACAACATAATTCTCCCTATCTATATGTTTATATGGAGTATTTTACGTGTTTATGCTATGATAATAACAAGTATTCACACATATAATTTCGTAAGCTGAATTTTGAGAAAAAAATTGTGGGAGCTTCTAAGGTCGTACAGAGCTGGGAGATGGCTCAAATTAAAGGTATTGACACGAAGGAACGGGGAAAAATATAGGTTTTTACAATTTATAATATTTATAGGGTTTTGAAGAACTTGAAATACCCATAATCTCCATAAGAAATACATTGCAATAAAAAACAGCTGAGTAAGATTTGTAAACAAACAAATATGTTTGGGTTGGTAAACCTGGCTAGATACTATTATAGGAATGCTTAAACATGTTCTAAGGTTATTTTCATTCATATTTTTGTGTGTGTGTCCAAAAGTTGTTTTTTATCAATTTTTAGTTGGGTACTAATTTTAGTGCGCAGTATTAAGTTTGCGACGGCTGGAACCTTCCCCGGAGTGATACAGTGACATCACAACTGTAATTGTTTCAGTAATCTAACCACACAATAGGCAAAAATATTAATGAAAATAGCCTTAGGGCATGTTTAGGTATGGTTACATACTAATATCTAGCCGGGTTTGCAAATCCAAACATTTACCAAATATTTTAACAGTATTAAAGGTTATGTGTATAGATTTTTGCCAGAGCATTTATAGTTTTTCTGTTTAAACAGTATTAAAGGTTATGTGTATAGGTTTTAGCTAACTTTTATAGTTTTTGTGTTTAAACAGTACTAAAGGTTATGTGTGTAGGTTTTTGCTAATAGCCTTTATAGTTTTTGTGTTATTTATTTTATTGTGTAGTTTTAATATGAGCGTAAGGGAGGCCACGTAGAAGAGGGGTGGTCTTCAGAAACAATGCAGACAGAAGAAGCTCTGTTTGTGAAACCAATAACATTGCTCTACAGAATGAGGTTGACAATAGCCCACCCTTCAGGAGAATATTACTACTTGAGAATGATATAGATTTACATAATGTAGGCTTGATGAATCAAGAGTGTATGCATTTTGGGGCACAAACCAAATGCACAAACCATCATTTCAAGTCATGTTGTCACAATAGCTTTGTTTACCTACCACAGCCAGAAACTCATGCAGGACATTTTGTTTAAAAATGATTTGCATTTGTTTAAATGCATTAGACAGTACAACAGTGCAATGCATTTTGCCTCTTATTGCATTTACTATAAACAAGGCTAAGGGTCAAACATTCTTAAGAGCAGGGCATCAATTGACCAAACCGGTTTTTATACATGGTCACTTTTATGTTGCACTAAGTAGAGTAAAATCTCAATATGGATTAAAGGTATATACTAAAAATACGATTGGTCCAAAAAAAAAATTGAAAACACGTTCACAAAATATATAGTTTATAAGGAAAATTTTTGTTACGAAGAACTTGAATTATATTAAATTTAATTTTATTAAAAAATAAAATTATTATACAAAAGTTTAAAATTTGTTTCAATATAAATAAGGGCATTTGCTCCTACAAGCCCCTAGTATAAGATATATTTCTAGTTGAGACAATAATAGCATTGGTTACTTGTAGCAGGAAAGAAGTTTATTCTCTAAGCTGTTTTACTTCTCAAGGTCGAGTTATTTCTATTTTTAGCTTATATCATCATGATAGTTTACACAAAAATACACATTTTTTAATGATATAATTACCTTTCATTAATTGATTGATATCTGTAGATTGCAAAATTCAACAACAATGAGAGCAAGAAAGCCATAAAACAAGTTTCAACCAAAACAAAATTATGTGGTAGATTACATCCTAATGGAAGGGAGAAAACAGATCATTCCATTGCTGTATGTGTAGTAAAAAGTTGCATAAGTTTTGGTAAAACCTGTTCTTATTTAAAATCGGGTAAATGACTGATACAAAGCCAAGGTGGCAGAATATTACTAACATTTGTAAAAACAAAAAATATTGTATCTGTATTTGTATTTGTAAAAAATGTAATTTTTTTATTATTTTTTAAAAATATATATTATTATTCTAAATATTTCATTTAATAAATAAATTTATTTTATAGCACAAATGAAGAACTTCAAG
The DNA here is from genome assembly GCA_036971475.1 of Prosapia bicincta. NCBI lineage: Eukaryota > Metazoa > Arthropoda > Insecta > Hemiptera > Cercopidae > Prosapia > Prosapia bicincta. The sequence continues at coordinate 147,102,817 of JBAIZL010000003.1, read as the reverse complement.
CAACTTTGCAAGAGTTGACCGATCTTCAAACGCAACTGACTGATCTTCAAAATGACAATGAACGACTCGGCCAGGAAAAAGGAGTTTTATTGAATTCATTACTAAGGCAAAATGAACAGTTAGAAGCAGCTAGAAATAAGATGGGAACATTAGAGGGATTATTGGCCGATAATCCTGGGGCTGCTGGAGCAACTGAAAGGGAGCAACAGCTTATAGACTTACTTAAGGTAATGTAGATTTTATGTATAAATATAGTGTTTTTAATTGTTATTTAGTTACATCCACACAGCACACACACCTATGTGTTAGTGGACACTTGGGCGGACACAATCACTATCCTCTTGTGGGGGATTGTAGATCTAGTGGTGTCATCAACTTGAAATTTTGTATTTAGTTGTAAAATAATGTTATTAGAAAATTCACATTTTGTTATTTTATCAAACTTAAAGTATATATTTACTTAGAATACGTATTTTCTAAGGACTCAGTGACAGTGTATATACTTACTAGTATATTGTTTGTAGTGGGGGCTCTGCTTGCCTTATTGATCTGTGCTGTTGTATTCAGACATGCCTGATCCAAAGTGGTTTATGTATAGTTACATACCAAAGCAAGATTGTGCTTACTAGACGAGATAAAAAAGTGTAGATTAGAATATTCCTATCTACAATGTTTACAAATGTGGCCCAAATAGGTTACACTTTTGTGATCAATCTAAGTAACTAGGTTTTGTGACAATAAATGCATTAGGTTTCAGAAACTGTAAAGTTCAGTAATATTTTAAAAAATTAATACATTAAACAAAGAAAATTTAAATTCTTTTCACTCTGGCAACTTTAGTTATACTCAAAATGTGTTTATAAAATGTAACAAAGTTTTACATTTAAACTCATTAAAAATAAAAAAGTTAATTTCTCCTAAAATAATGAAATATATAAAGAATTGAAAAAAATTATCTTACTAAAAATATAAAGGTCTATAAAATTGTGTTTAAAAAAATGAAAGTTCTACCAACCATCTTGTCTCCTTTTACATGACTGGTAATAGTGTAATATTTACACAATGTATCAGTGATTTCCACTGGCTCTGCTGTCTTCTTTCCATACTGGAGAGGACACTGCAAAGCCTGAGTACTGCGGTTATTAAGATGTAATGGTGAGCTCTTACACCGTCCTTTACCAAGTCCAATTTGCATATAAAAACACTGAAAATAAGTTGTTAAGATACTTATATCTTATGTCTATGAACTGCCCGATGCCTGTTACAGTCTATAAGTTCTGATTAGGATCTCTTTTTTTTCAAACTTGTGTCGAGATTGGCTACATTTTTTACTAAGAGAAGTCGGAGTCACACTCCAAAATGGTTTAAAATTCTTCATTTGTCGTTCAAATATCACTTGGTAGCGCAGTCCAGGATTGCTGTCCTAAGTGAGGCCACAGCTGTTTCCAACGAGCTGGTATCTATCACGGGAGGGAGGCTTGTATCCGTTGAGTTTTTAAATGCAGATCAGTCAGCTTTTTAAAGTTCCATCGAGGTAGAGGTATGTTGTGAGGAGGGAATTTATTTGTCAAGACCTTGACAAGAAGGGTTGCTGACTGATACCTCTAATATCTTCTAGTAATTTCACTGTGGTTCTATCAGTGATAGGATGTGTAATGTCCATATTTGGTTTTGAGCTTTGTCCCAATAGAGATATGTAGATGACATCTGTCATCAATCATTCCTTCGATGCAGCATCTCAGAGATGGGCTATTAAAATCTCCCACTTATATGCTGTTAGGTTAGATAGATGCCCCTAAAACCTCCACAGAAGATATGTAAGAAGGGGGAATATGTATATGTTAATCCACGTTGAAGATAGATTATATATACATGGAAATTCTGGCCATTTTTTCTTGTTCCGGCCATTACCACTTCAAGTTTGTCATCATTCGTCATTTCATGCAGTATTTTGAATTTGAATATGTAGTTGTTTCTAACACCAATGTAAATCCCTGCCGCATTTATCTGAACCTTGTCCGAATACTAACAGTATAACCTGTTTCATTGGAGAATTTCACTGTTTCTGTCGAGGTTTTTTCATCGATAAAAAATATACCTGTATCCTCTCTGATTAGTTTCATTTGAAATGTAAAAACCTTACATTACTCAAGCCACCCACATTCCAATATATTATGTCCAGGTATTTGTCAAAGTCCTGAAAAGAGCTTCTTTGTTTGAGGTTTTTTTAAAAGCCTTTGTAGACAGTTTGCACATTTTGGGCGAGAAACCTCTGTTGATCATTTGAATTACAAGGGAGGCACAACGAGCAGACGATCAACATCACCCCCCCCCCCCGACTAATTCTTTTTAGTACTGGATTACTCTTACTAAACTTCAATATATAATGCAGAATTGCGATGTCCTCTTCTGTGAGTTTGGTATTATGTTACTTTATCATAATCCCAGATCTCATTCTGCTAATCATACAAAAAGTCTAGTCAAATTTCTGGGATGGAAACAAATTGACCACTGTACATTCAAGGGCTTATACTGAGAAATTTTGGCACAGATGGTGAGGTGAAAGATCTGTTAATGGCTGGTTATCCTCAAGTATGTAGCCTACTTTAATGACTTTTTTATATTTAAAATCTTTTAGGATGTCATGACAAATTTATTAACAAAAATAGGAGTTATGTAGAAAAATAAAAAAAAGGTGCAAGGAACTAAATAAAAGTAACTTTAAAAAAAATAATCTTCGAAAGTTTACTCGTACAAGAAATCAAACACTACTTTCTGAATAGTTTTTGTGTGTAAGTATAGGTATGTGTGTGTAGTACATATACATATACGTTTAAACTACATAATTTCAAGGTAAAAATAGTTCTCTAATAGCTAATATAGCATCTTATTGTTTATATATATCTAAAATAATGTGAATAAACGAAAATATATTGTTACTATAGAATTATCTGAGAAACAACATTTGTTTATATTTAAGCTAAAATTACAAAAAGATGAATACAGTAACCAATAATGCTATAAATTGATTAATTGTGTATGTTTGTTTTCTTTTAGAGTGGCCAGCAAGAAAGGGAAGCATTAATGGCTAAGCAAGAGAAATTAACGAGTGATGTAAACGAGTTACGTAAAAGGAATGAATATATTTTACATGAAAACAATAAATTATCTGAAAGGGTGCAACAATTGGAACAAACTATTGATGCAACACATGAAGAGAGAAAAATCATAGATCTTGAACTGGCTCAAGCTAAGGAAGAAAGTTCATCACGCCATTTAGAAATAACTAGGCTGAATTCACTTCTTGAGCAATCTAATTCTAAGGTAAGTTGTAAAAATGAATATAGTGCAAGCTAAATATTCTAGATGATAATCTTTCCATGTTTTATCATATCCTGGAGAGCACTCATACTTTTATTGTTAAAACATAATTCTTTTCTTTATTTATTAAATTATGTATTTTGTTACTATTTATTAGGAATATACTGTGGTTGAATTTAATAATAAATACACAAAAACCTCTTAACCACAAACTTTCTTTAATTTACCCTAATGTACATTTCAGTTACAAAGTAACCATCCTCAGAGGGATAACATACAAAGACTGATTAACGCTAGAAAAATACCCTATTTATAATCTACAGAACTAGTCACTCCCACTCCGACCGCCGCGGCCCCACCTGTTAAACAAGGCGTAGCCACGCTCATCGAGTGAAAGCAAGATATCTAACGTCAACTTACTAAAATATAAATTAAAAATACAATAAAAACATAATTAAAATTATTTTATGAAATTATAACCAACAACAAAATTTAATATAAAAATCATAATCCTATTTAACAAATGAATATAAAATTGAATTAGGAATAGGACCTCTATCAGAATTTAATAAATTCTCAGGTTTATGTTTACTAATTTTTAAGCTTTCAAAACTATTTAATAACTTATTAGTTCTAACATTCTTAATTAACTTGACATTATTAACATCTAGATTGTGATTGGTCTCTAAAATATGGGCAGCAATACTAGACTTATCAGATCTTTGGTATTTAATATACCTAATATGTTCCTTAAATCTAGTTATTACTTTTGGTCTTGTCTGCCCAATATACATTTTATCACAATCCTTACAATTAACTTGGTAAATCCCTGATTTATCAAGTGTTTCTACTTTATCTTTTGCATTACCTAATAAATTTTTAAGGTTATTATGATTTTTATACGCAACTCTCAATTTAACATTCTTAAAAATTCCCTCCAGCCCTTTGGTTAAAACTTTGTCAAAAGGTAAACTAATAAAACGGCTTTCTTCTTTAGTTTCCAAAGGTAATGTTGTTAATTTCTTCCGAAAAATCCTAATCTTTTGCTTCCTAAGGATATTGTCAATAATTTTACGTTCATAACCATTAAATTCAGCTATACTTTTAATATGTTCTAATTCAATATCAAAACGTCTTTTACTCAAAGGAATATTAATCAACCTATTAACTAAAGAATTGAAAGCTGCAAATTTGTGCTGGTTACAATGGTTAGATTCGTTTGGAATAAATCTATCATTGGATGTTGGCTTTCTATAAATATCAAAAACTATTTTATCTCTATTTCTAATACAATAAACATCAAGAAATGGTAAACGTTTATCTCTTTCAATTTCATAAGTAAATATAATATTAGGATGTTGATCATTGATGATCCTTAGAAATGGATCTATTTGAAATTCTTTAATATTAAATATAGCGAAAATATCATCAACGTATCTTATCCAGACACGAGGAAAATATTTAAGTTTCTTTTTCAATCCTAATTCAAAATGACTCATAAAGAGTTCTGCTAAAAAAGGTGATAGGCTGTTTCCCATTGTTGTACCATCTTTTTGTTTATAAAAATTATTATTAAATTGAAAATAATTATTATTCATACAACAATTAGTTAATTTTACATATTGGTCAACTCTCTCAATATCGACATCATTCTCAATTAAAAACTCTTTTAATAAATTTAAAGTTTCCGTTACCGGAATACTTGGAAACAGAGAACAAACATCAAAAGAAACTAAAATTTCTTCATCTGTTAATCTAATATTCTTAACCTTCTCTACAAAATCAAGTGTATTCTTAACCGAAAATGATGCCAACTTACATTTTAAAAAACTGAATTCTTTAACTAACCATTTAGATAACATATAGGTTGGCGAATCAATTCCCGACACAATTGGCCTCACGGCATCGCCTACTTTATTTATTTTTGGGAGACAGTACAACCTAGGTAAAACAGGATTAGAAACATGAAATTTAAAGGCATCTTTCTTTGAAATGACTAAATTACATTCCTTTATAACGTTTACTGTTTCTTTAACAAATTTATTTAACGGATTTTTTGACAATTTATCGTAAGGTCCCGTTTCTAACAAATTGTTAACTCTATTAATATAATCTTCCTTTTTCAAAACAACAACAGTGTTACTCTTATCAGCTTTGAGGTAATAACAATCTTTTCCTTTTAACTGTTTTATTAAACTTAACTCGTGGTTGGATCCAGTAAACTTCTTCTTTCTTCTTAGAAACTCCAAATTTTCTTCAATCTAATTCTTCCTATTCCTAATTCAATTTTATATTCATTTGTTAAATAGGATTATGATTTTTATATTAAATTTTGTTGTTGGTTATAATTTCATAAAATAATTTTAATTATGTTTTTATTGTATTTTTAATTTAAATTTTAGTAAGTTGACGTTAGATATCTTGCTTTCACTCGATGGGCGTGGCTACGCCTTGTTTAACAGGTGGGGCCGCGGCGGTCGGAGTGGGAGTGACTAGTTCTGTAGATTATAAATAGGGTATTTTTCTAGCGTTAATCAGTCTTTGTATGTTATCCCTCTGAGGATGGTTACTTTGTAACTGAAATGTACATTAGGGTAAATTAAAGAAAGTTTGTGGTTAAGAGGTTTTTGTGTATTTATTATTAAATTCAACCACAGTATATTCCTAATAAATAGTAACAGTATGGCTTCTCGGTCTCAGGAATATAATAGATTCCAAAAGTTGAATTTGAGAGTCAAGTTTTTGTTAGAAGACATTAAATTTCTTAAAAAATGTAGAAGGTTTAGTGTGTTTCCGAAATTTATTTCCGGAATTAATATTAAATTGAAGAATTCTAGAACTGATAAAGTTTTATTATTTGCCAAAAAGAAATGATTAGATTTGGAGATTAAATTTTTGTATGGCAAATTGAGTAATACAGAACTGGAGTTGTATGATTTACATTTGAAATTAGGAAAAGAAAATTATAATGATTGGGATGAATTTGGCAGAAAAGTTTATATTGTAAATGAGCATAAACTTGAGAACAAGGTTAGGACATTAGATAGTAAATTTAGTGATTTAACCAAAAAGGTGTCAGTTGGTTATAAAGGTTGTACTACCGTTGATCAGAATTCTAAGTTAATTAAAAACGAAACTGATATCGTTTTCTCCCAGAAGGAGTTGTGCATGTTAGGTAAAGGGTTAAAGTTTTCCGTTTCTAATAATATCAAAGATAACTTAGAAGAATTAGTGGCACACGTTGAAAGTGGTATATCTTCATTAAATGAAACTAGCAAGAACTATGTTAGGAAGGCTTGTAAAATCAAGATTGAAGAAAATTTGGAGTTTCTAAGAAGAAAGAAGATGTTTACTGGATCCAACCACGAGTTAAGTTTAATAAAACAGTTAAAAGGAAAAGATTGTTATTACCTCAAAGCTGATAAGAGTAACACTGTTGTTGTTTTGAAAAAGGAAGATTATATTAATAGAGTTAACAATTTGTTAGAAACGGGACCTTACGATAAATTGTCAAAAAATCCGTTAAATAAATTTGTTAAAGAAACAGTAAATGTTATAAAGGAATGTAATTTAGTCATTTCAAAGAAAGATGCCTTTAAATTTCATGTTTCTAATCCTGTTTTACCTAGGTTGTACTGTCTCCCAAAAATACATAAAGTAGGCGATGTCGTGAGGCCAATTGTGTCGGGAATTGATTCGCCAACCTATATGTTATCTAAATGGTTAGTTAAAGAATTCAGTTTTTTAAAATGTAAGTCGGCATCATTTTCGGTTAAGAATACACTTGATTTTGTAGAGAAGGTTAAGAATATTAGATTAACAGATGAAGAAATTTTAGCTTCTTTTGATGTTTGTTCTCTGTTTCCAAGTATTCCGGTAACGGAAACTTTAAATTTATTAAAAGAGTTTTTAATTGAGAATGATGTCGATATTGAGAGAGTTGACCAATATGTAAAATTAACTAATTGTTGTATGAATAATAATTATTTTCAATTTAATAATAATTTTTATAAACAAAAAGATGGTACAACAATGGGAAACAGCCTATCACCTTTTTTAGCAGAACTCTTTATGAGTCATTTTGAATTAGGATTGAAAAAGAAACTTAAATATTTTCCTCGTGTCTGGATAAGATACGTTGATGATATTTTCGCTATATTTAATATTAAAGAATTTCAAATAGATCCATTTCTAAGGATCATCAATGATCAACATCCTAATATTATATTTACTTATGAAATTGAAAGAGATAAACGTTTACCGTTTCTTGATGTTTATTGTATTAGAAATAGAGATAAAATAGTTTTTGATATTTATAGAAAGCCAACATCCAATGATAGATTTATTCCAAACGAATCTAACCATTGTAACCAGCACAAATTTGCAGCTTTCAATTCTTTAGTTAATAGATTGATTAATATTCCTTTGAGTAAAAGATGTTTTGATATTGAATTAGAACATATTAAAAGTATAGCTGAATTTAATGGTTATGAACGTAAAATTATTGACAATATCCTTAGGAAGCAAAAGATTAGGATTTTTCGGAAGAAATTAACAACATTACCTTTGGAAACTAAAGAAGAAAGCCGTTTTATTAGTTTACCTTTTGACAAAGTTTTAACCAAAGGGCTGGAGGGAATTTTTAAGAATGTTAAATTGAGAGTTGCATATAAAAATCATAATAACCTTAAAAATTTATTAGGTAATGCAAAAGATAAAGTAGAAACACTTGATAAATCAGGGATTTACCAAGTTAATTGTAAGGATTGTGATAAAATGTATATTGGGCAGACAAGACGAAAAGTAATAACTAGATTTAAGGAACATATTAGGGATATTAAATACCAAAGATCTGATAAGTCTAGTATTGCTGCCCATATTTTAGAGACCAATCACAATCTAGATGTTAATAATGTCAAGTTAATTAAGAATGTTAGAACTAATAAGTTATTAAATAGTTTTGAAAGCTTAAAAATTAGTGAACATAAACCTGAGAATTTATTAAATTCTGATAGAGGTCCTATTCCTAATTCAATTTTATATTCATTTGTTAAATAGGATTATGATTTTTATATTAAATTTTGTTGTTGGTTATAATTTCATAAAATAATTTTAATTATGTTTTTATTGTATTTTTAATTTATATTTTAGTAAGTTGACGTTAGATATCTTGCTTTCACTCGATGGGCGTGGCTACGCCTTGTTTAACAGGTGGGGCCGCGGCGGTCGGAGTGGGAGTGACTAGTTCTGTAGATTATAAATAGGGTATTTTTCTAGCGTTAATCAGTCTTTGTATGTTATCCCTCTGAGGATGGTTACTTTGTAACTGAAATGTACATTAGGGTAAATTAAAGAAAGTTTGTGGTTAAGAGGTTTTTGTGTATTTATTATATGTATTTTGTCTTTTCTTTTGTTATGTCTATGTGGTTCATTGCAAACTGCCCTCAATTTGACTAAAATTAAGGATATGAAAGATTCTTACTTAGACCATAGTTTGCTCAGCTTTATAAGTAACAATCATGCTAATTAGGCATTGCAAGAGAAAGGGTGATGTGAAACAAATATATTGGATTTTTTAAAACGATTTCAGTGAACAAAATATACTGATAACTTTAAATATCGGTTAATGACCTCATATGAGATATTATTTGATTTAAATACAAATTTCTATTACTTTGTTTTATAGAAGGTAACTTAACATTGCCACAAAATTTTTTATTTCCTAAATACAGAATTGTTCCTAGTTGTAAATTCGATAATGCACACCTGTTTGTAAAAAGTCTACAACATTTTAATTGATTTTTTAAAACATTATAGAAAAACGTGATTTTACAAGTTACAATTTCAAATACAATAGATTTTCGATCATTCAAGGTGAATGGGACCGAGACCCGCTCGGATTACATGGAAAAAGTTTCTGAGCATTAGAAAAAATAGGACTTCTAGTAAACCCTAATACAGTAAAACCTCTCATATTCAGATCAATGTGGCAACAGCCCGGACCGGATTTATTAATAGCGGGAATAAAGGCTAGTCCAGCTAATCATGAGTGTCGTCATTGTTTGATTGATTTGTTTGCTTCAAAAGAGTTTATTTTCTGATGTCACGCACAAGACTAGACATCTGTACAGGGATATTTGTTGACTGTCAAAACTTACAGCCTAAATAAAAGAAAGATATTTATGGCCCATTGACCTTCTATCATCTAAACATGAGTGGTACAGACATTCAAACAGAACATAATATCGAGCATGAGTTGCAGCATAACAACAACAGAATGGTGAGGAAGAAAAATACCGTATTGATGTAAACATTTCTTGGAATCCTGGCTCATTTCCTTTGCACGACGTATTGATACAAATATTTCTTGAACGCCCGATTTATTTTGTTTATGGCTGCAAACATTTCTTGGACGCTGGACTCATTTCCTTTCAAATAGATGAAATAGGTTTGAATTATACTGAAGGTCGAAATATTGGGACTCGGATTTTCGAGTCTATTGTAGTAATAAGTTCAATCAATTGAAATGATTTGTCACTTTATTTTCAAGTGAGTATACAGGTTCACTCTCTTTGTGTTGTAAATAACACACACGCACACACGCACACACACACACACACACACACACACACACACACACACACACACACACACACACACACACACACACACACACACACACACACACACACACACACACACACACACACACACACACACACACACATACACACACACACAACTTTAAAACATAATCTTTAAACGTTTTAGTCTAACCCTGCCAGAATGTGTTTTCAAAACTAATGAAATGACTGTAGGCTGTTAAAAAAAAAGACATAGATTGTATGAATTATGGGAGCCCAGTTCGTTCCAGTTAAATCCGTTTGGTATCATCATCTTTGTACAGATCAGCTGATTACATTGCAGTTTGTAGTTTCTAAATATAGCTATTGGTTGTTTAGATATGGAAGCTATTTGCGAAATGTGCTCATTTTATTTGGTGTATTTCGGAAAGAGTGACTTGAATGAGGAAAGAGTTCCTGTTAAACTTGTTGTGAAACTCAACAAACTTTGCAAGTGAAACTTTTGATATGTTTAAGACATCTTATGGTGACGTTGCTATGAAGTATGGGACATGCTGTAATTATCATGGGCGTTTTGAAGATGGTTGTCATTCGATTGAAGATGATGAACATCCTGGATGTCCTTCTACGTCAACTGGGGCCTCACATGTTAACAAAATCAACACCCTGGTTCGGGCAAATCGACCTGTGATAGTTTGAGAGCTTGCTGAAGAGTGTGGAATATCAGTAGTCTCATGTTACGACACTAGCTAAGATCTTCAACACTCCTGGCCATTCAGGCCTCAGAGCCCGTAAGTTTTTGGCCAGACACTCGACCACTGTGCTTCCCTTTCCACCCTACTCACCTGACCTTGCTCCTTCTGACTCTGTTATTCCCCAAACTGAAAAAGACCTTTGAAAGTAAGAAGATTTTAGACCATTTCCGAGATTAAGAGAAATGCGACAAAGGAGTTGATGAACATCACAAAGGAAGTATTCCAGGACAGTTTGCAAGAGTGGAAAAACCATTGCAAAAAGTGTGTGTATCAGGGAGGAAGGTACTTTGAAGGGGACCTAGACATGTAACTTATAAATAAAATATTTTATCTTATGACATCAGTCTACATATTTCTTGAACAGTCCTTGTACAGTTGTCCATGTGAATGTTGCACAGACACAATCACTAAGAAATTATGATGCACTTTATCTTAGCTTACATTTCCTGTACTCTAACCTGTAAGCGAGTCACCTTAGGTAAAACATGTGACACAAGCACATCCTAACTCAATTCAGAACCTATACCTCTGCTCGCCAAATTCTTACCCCTAAGGTGTTTTATCTTGGGGATGGATTCCTAAATCATTACTGCTCATTCTCTTTTTATTAGCAATAGTTAATTACATTGAATTTTGAAATCAGGTATTAATGCTAATTTGTAATGTAGTGAACATTTTTTATATTTATAAATATTAATATAACACTTATATAAGATTTAATCTTGAAATGAAAGTCAAATTTATGGAATTTAATATTTTACTAAACAAACTAAATGGTTACTTTACCTAAACCTTTTGTTAAAAATTGAAATAATAATTATAGATATAAATGAGACAAGTGTTCCATAGAAACTCAAAACATTTTATAAAATCTGTAAATATACAAGAAGTTTTAAATTTGTCATAAAATTGCAGATTTACATGTATATATTTATTTTACCTTGCGTTGTGTAAATATTTTATCAGTGTCTTTTTCAATAATACAAGAAATTTATAGTAAGTACAGTAGGTAGACCTACATTTTTCCAGAAATTCTTGGTGAACCTGGATATTTGTTATGTTAGTTTCACTGTGGTCCGATCTGGTATGGCTTAATAAGATTCTACTGTATTATTTCCCTGTATTTGACATTACCTCAAATGAGTCTATTTGTTGAAATTGTATAACTAAGAAATTCTTTTTTATTTGACAAAGTTATTTTTATTTCTTTTAATTACAAAAATAAACCATTAATAAAAAATACACAAAAACCTCTTAACCTTATGTACATTTCTTACCAAGTAACCATCCTCAGAGGGATAACATACAAAGACTGATGTAACATACCAGTCTTTGTATGTTATCCCTCTGAAGATGGTTACTTGGTAACTGAAATGTACATAAGGGTAAAATAAAGAAAGTTTGTAGTTAAGAGGTTTTTGTGTATTTATTATTAAATTCAACCACAGTATATTCCTAATAAATAGTAAATAAACAATTATTGATATTTTAAAATAATTGATTTAAAGTGTTTTTTAACCCAAAAGGAATTAATTTAACTTATTTTCCCCTTAGACAAAACTATTCCTCTTCTATTTGATTATTTCTAAATGACTATTTTAAAATATACCTAAAATATTCAATAGTTTTTGTAAAATCATTTATTAATTTCAAACTATTCACTACAACTTGGTTTCCCAACTAGGGTTGACTTGTGACAGCATTTTGTGGATTGCCTTCAAGATGACCGGATTTTTGTATTGATGCATTGTAATAGTTGTCAAAAACTAAACAACAGATGTTCTTATTGTTTTCTAAGCGACCAGAAAATGAGAGTATTCTTAAATCTCCTGGTTACTAACCTGTATATGATGTGACCATTTAGGAGGCCTCATACCTTTCTGTGTTATTTCATGTGACCATGTTGACAAGTCAGAAAATGAGAGTATTCTTAAATCTCCTGGTTACTAACCTGTATATGATGTTTATATGACCATTAAGGAGGCCTCATACCTTTCTGTGTTATTTCATGTGACCATGTTGACAAGTCAGAAAATGAGAGTATTCTTAAATCTCCTGGTTACTAACCTGTATATGATGTGACCATTAAGGAGGCCTTATACCTTTCTGTGTTATTTCATGTGACCATGTTGACAAGTCAGAAAATGAGAGTAATCTTAAATCTCCTGGTTACTAACCTGTATATGATGTGACCATTAAGGAGGCCTTATACCTTTCTGTGTTATTTCATGTGACCATGTTGACAAGTCAGAAAATGAGAGTATTCTTAAATCTCCTGGTTACTAACCTGTATATGATGTGACCATTAAGGAGGCCTTATACCTTTCTGTGTTATTTCATGTGACCATGTTGACAAGTCAGAAAATGAGAGTAATCTTAAATCTCCTGGTTACTAACCTGTATATGATGTGACCATTAAGGAGGCCTTATACCTTTCTGTGTTATTTCATGTGACCATGTTGACAAGTCAGAAAATGAGAGTATTCTTAAATCTCCTGGTTAATAACCTGTATATGATGTTTATATGACCATTAAGGAGGCCTCATACCTTTCTGTGTTATTTCATGTGACTATGTTGACAAGTCAGAAAATGAGAGTATTCTTAAATCTCCTGGTTACTAACCTGTACATGATGTGACCATTAAGGAGGCCTTATACCTTTCTGTGTTATTTCATGTGACCATGTTGACAAGTCAGAAAATGAGAGTATTCTTAAATCTCCTGGTTACTAACCTGTATATGATGTGACCATTAAGGAGGCCTTATACCTTTCTGTGTTATTTCATGTGACCATGTTGACAAGTCAGAAAATGATGGTATTCTTAAATCTCCTGGTTACTAACCTGTACATGATGTGACCATTAAGGAGGCCTTATACCTTTCTGTGTTATTTCATGTGACCATGTTGACAAGTCAGAAAATGAGAGTATTCTTAAATCTCCTGGTTACTAACCTGTATATGATGTGACCATTAAGGAGGCCTTATACCTTTCTGTGTTATTTCATGTGACCATGTTGACAAGTCATTCATTCATAGTCTTTTTGAGCAAGCGACAGTGAGGACACTGACTGAGTTTTGTTCAAGTTTACTAAATTTCAGTTTCTAAAACTGAATTCCTAATTGAAACCAAAGAAGAGTAGCAGTGTAGATATGGAGTTACAAGTTTTAAGGCACTTAGAAATGGAGAAGCATAAAGTTAACTTAGGTAGTCCATCATTCTTTCAATATGTGCCTTAATTGTGATCTTCTGAGCTTCTTGAAAAACACGCTATTTCATTCCTTCCCCCAGGAACTCTCAAGGCTGACTATTCTGCAATTCCGTATCCCCCTCCCACACATCTGTTATCTGTTGTTTATTCTAACCTTATGATTTCATTAAGTAGACCTTCCGTTGAACTTGTTTCCTTGTTTAGTCAAATTTGTCTTTATGGCAACTCTAGTACACGCATTCAACTTCTAAACTTTCAATCCCGTGGAAATATTACTTTATAGTCTCATTTCGTTTGTACTGAAATCCTGTTTATTTACAAATTTTGGCAGAAGTATTCTGGTGATTCCTGCCTACAATTTTCTTATATTATCCTCTTAAGATTCTCCACTCATTTAATAATTTTTTTTGTTATACCCAAGAATAGTTTGAATGTACAACTGATGGTTAATGGCAGTAATTAATTATTTAAATATAATAGATGTTGGCTATGATTTTTTTATAGCATTTGTTTGTAGCTTTATATTTTGTTTAAAAAGTTAATAAGTGTGTAGTTTTAAATACTTTTATAACTGAAAATATAATATTTCTTTAAAATTTAATTTTAAATTCTTGTATTTGGATTTACCTGTTTGTGTGTGTGTGTGTGTGTGTGTGTGTGTGTGTGTGTGTGTGTGTGTGTGTGTGTGTGTGTGTGTGTGTGTGTGTGTGTGTGTGTGTGTGTGTGTGTAGAGGGGGGTGTTTAAATAAGTCATTAAGATAACCTTGATCTTGTTTATAAAAGTATGTATGTGTCATGACACTACTGTTACACAATACAACGTAAGAACATTCCACTATGGTGGGTCATAAATGTTGACTAATGTGGATGGATAAGGAGACTTGTACATTATACCTGTGCAGTGTTACGGAGAAACTATACCAAATAGCTCAGTTATTAGATTTATCTTATTATTATTCAGGCTTGATGCAACGTTCTTTTTGTATCAGGTATTAACTTATTATCTTTTTAAAGTTTACATATTAATATAAAGCTAACATAGGTTTACTTTTATATGTTTAAAGGTTAATGCATTAATGGTGACATTCTCTCAGTAGTTTTAACCTATACAATTTACATTTCTTTAATAAAATGTGTTATTAAACCATTATTCTATTTTTAAGAACCTTGAATTGTCTTTAACTGTTATATAGCAAATTCCTTCTATTAGGGACCCATATTAGGTTGTATAATTTAAAACCATCTTATTTCCGGTAATGTCACTTTTACCAGTAGATGTGTAATTTTCGCTAATAACCAACTATAACCAACTTATGATCATTACACATAATAAAAGATATATAACACAACAATATTACCATACAAAAGTATGCTTATGTACAAGTTATGCTGTCAACTAGGTTAAATGTCAAACATTCCGAGAGACTCGGCGAGCACGAAATAATTTTTATTTCTGTAGTCACGGCAACAACTTGTATTGAATACCAACTCTATTAATGTTATAAGTATTATTAGGAAGTACAAGTTAAAATAAATAAAAGTATTTTAAATTACTAAAAGGTATGGTTAATTACCTGATTAAATTAGGTAATTATTACTTGATATTAATTCTAACCAAACCTTTTAGATATTTTATAACCTTTTTTTACTTCATTGTCATATTTTAACATAGCTATATTTTCATGTAGTTATAGCATATATTTTTTTGAAAAACCTTGAGTGCCCTGAGTTTTGTGCTTCCTCAGTGAAGTTATTTTGAAAATTTTGAATTTTAAATGTCAGTACAAGCAATATCTCCCACACTCCTGAAATTTTTTTATAAAGTCAGGTAAAATTTTTTTGCAATGACATTTACATGAGGACAAACGACAAATACTCAAAAAGGAACTGTCCAGTACATTCTTCCCCTTAGCGTTGAATAGTATAGGTGGATTACACCTTTGGTATTAACTTGGCAAAAACACCACTACTTACTGCTACTTTCAGCAGATGCGTTTCGCACTAGGTTAGCGCATTATTAAATGCTGTGAGTTACGGACAAGGCTGTTGCTCAGGTGTGTTGTATTGGTGTTCTGTTGTGTGTAATTGTTCATAGAGTAGTTGTTAATTATGTGTTCAATTATAGTGTTTGATTGTGTGTTTTGTCATTTAGAATGTGTTGTGGATAGTATTTATGGTGTTTGTATAACTAGTAGTTTTCTGTTGTTAGGTTTGTTGCTTTTTTTTATGTAGGTTAGGATTTTTAGATTGGTGTCAGTTAGTCTGTGAGTGTAGTGTGTTTTGTATGTGTATGACGAAATTTTATTTGGTTTGTCTTTTATCTCTTGTAAGTCTTATATGTGCGGTGTTTCGTTGTATCTTGGGGTAAATGTTCTCACTGTTTTTCCTATGTAAAGGCTGCGGCAGTTGTTGTATGTAATCGTCTATACTCCTGCCCTGTTTTGTTTATTTTGGTGTTTTTGAACTGTGTAAGTGTTTCTTAATTGTGTTGGATGTTTTTTTAAATGTTACTTTCTACTTAAGTTGGCAGAACGAAGAAGTTATGTTATGTAATGTATTGTCGTGAATGTAAGTGTTATGTATTTTTGTGTTTGAGTGTTGCTGTTTTTTGTTGTGTTATGTGTGTTGTTTTTTGTGCGCTATTTTGTCTATCGAGGTGTATTTGTATCTGTTTTATGGGCTATGTGTTTTATTGTGTTTAGTTAGTTTATTTTGTCTTCATTGTTCATGGGCATGTTGATTAGTCTGTGTATCATGGAGTGTTAGACTTGGATATTAAGCTTGATATTTTGTTGATTACTTCACTTCCAATTGTGTTATATTTGCTGGTTATCCATTGAAAAACGTTTTTTTTTAATTCTTATAAAATATTGTGTTTCCCAAGCGAGTATAGAATGATTATTTGTAGTAAATGGATTTTGTAGTAAAAAATAATAGACATTTTCTACATCACATAATTAAATACTGTGACTAAAGATCCTGATTTTGCAAGCAGCTGTATCAATGGTGAA
This sequence comes from Prosapia bicincta, assembly GCA_036971475.1. Classification (NCBI taxonomy): domain Eukaryota; kingdom Metazoa; phylum Arthropoda; class Insecta; order Hemiptera; family Cercopidae; genus Prosapia; species Prosapia bicincta. The sequence goes on along the minus strand of JBAIZL010000003.1, from coordinate 147,085,936 downwards.
CACTGAGGCTGGTAACATATTAGAATTGTAGTGAGTTTAAAACATTTGAAATCTTGCTGGAATATATTTTCATGCTGAATATATTGCGAAGAAGAAAATTTATCTATTGATTCTCTTATATTGTCAACGATTCAGTTCAGTCGTTCCTTGAGAAGTAATAAATTTTATTAATTTAATTAGAAATATTTTTGTTCAGATTAAAGATTTTGAAAGTGCTCCAAAGTCTGAGGAAGAACGATTAGACTTGGAAGTGCTCTTGGAACGCTCAAGAATGGAGAAAAATAAACTAGAACAGGAAGCAAGGGTAATGCAAGAGGAATTAACAAGTTCCCAGCTTGAGATTGTAAAACTAAGAGCACATCTCGCTTCTCTTCAAGAAGAGTGGGATGTAAGTATTTAATATTAAAGTTGCAAAGATATTGGTTTAACTATCTGTGAAAGTTGTTTGTATTATGTATTTTAAATATAAATACTGAATAATACAAAATATGAATACTTTATTTTATATCTCGGTTGAATCTAATTAACTTAATGATTGTATGAGACTTATTTGAACACAAAACAAATATTGTGAATAAAATATTAATTACAATTTTGTAATAGAAATAATTCGAATAAATATAATGAAATCAACAAATCTGTTTAACCCTTGAGAGGGCGCATGCAGAGTTTTTCTCCGCACGGTATCATTATTTATTAAGAAAACGTCTTTCCAGTTGTCAGAAGTTTATTTCCGGCTCGTTACTCCACAACTTGCGTTCTAGGAATCCGCCCAAACTGTTTTTGTTAATTTTTTCCTCGTATCGTTCATGTAAATTTAATCTTTGTCTCATGCGGTCAGATTGCGATTTCGTGTAAGTTATTTGTGGGGAGTTTCTTGTGGGTGTCTATTTATATTACAAACGACTTTGTAAACCTAAATTATTACTGTTTTTGTTGTCATTATAATACCATCTGAGGAAGATACAACCAACGGCCGATGTTACAATTGTGATCGAAAGAAGAATCATTCATCTCAAACTCGATGTGGTAATTGTAAATTTTTAATCTGCAAGGAGAATGCAGCACCTGCTCGTGGTGTGAAGTGCATTCAAACTGAAGAATTCGTAGAAGAACTCAGTGGTGGATGACTAGTGAGTTTAGAAATGAACAATTACAAGTTGTTTTTCAACATAGACTGTAAGTTTCTGCTAGTTTTATTTTACACTAGAACCTGTTGTGTTTTAAAGCCAATTTGTTGGGTTGTATATTTGAAGTAAAACATTCCTAATTTTCACTAAATATTGTAATTACTTTCATATTTTTATATGTACAATCACGATTAAAAGTTTTTTTATGTTTAGACTATGAATTATTTTATATAATAAATATTAAAATAACCTGGAAACGCCTCTCCCGTAATGAAAACAGTGGTCTAGTATACATTTTAACAATTCAAAATATTTTTAGAAATATGAAGTTTAGAAATTCAAAATTGTACAATAATGATTTTTTAATTTGTTTACAATGTATTTATAAAGTATTTAATTGTAAAGTCACCCTAATATAAAAACAAAAACCGTTAAAATTTTTAACGAGTTTGTGCGGAATAAAACTCTGCAAGCGGCCTCTCCTGTTTGAATTTCTATGCGCCCTCTCGAAGGTTAAATATTATATTAAACTGACAATGACTAGTATGTAGTTAATCTGTAGTACATGAGATTAAATTATTGGAAGGCAAATTCTGTTGTGGATAATAACACTGCAATATGTATAAAATGCATAATGACAGCGTTTAATTCTCTTTGTAGTGTTATCTGTCTCTATCAACAAGATCATCTAGGTGTTTGGTTTACTATATGAACATTATATCTATTACCCCCTTGTATTGGGCTTTTATTTCTCTGAAGCGACAATTGACTTTAAATTCAATGCAGGTATGTCACAGGTCCAGAATATATAACTGAATAGCACATCATCTTCCAACTTCTAAATCCTGCTTGTGGAATATCCTAAGTACACACCACCACAAAATGGCTGTTTTTATATTATTTTGACAGTTCTGATAATTTGATTCTTGACATCCAACTGTTGAAGATATTTTTAAAAACAGCATATAAGGTTATCATTGTGGAAGAATGTGTATCTTTGATTTATGCGTTTATTATGAGAAAGACTTATTTGATAGATCATAGCTTCCACTGAAAATTATAATATAAAATTGCTGTGTCTAGAAATGGATGAAAGTTGAAGGGAAAGGGCGATAAAACTTTAGCTTAAGACTTGGTGTACCAGGCTCTGCTGTAGTGATTCCAATAGTTACAGATAAACCATGCTCTATTATCCAGGCCACTAGTTAAAATTAAACCGAGGTTGACTGAAATTCAGTCAATTCAATGAATGAAATAATGGCAATTGCATCATATCACTTATAGTCAGATTAGTGAAGAGACTGTTTAGAGATGGAAGTTGATAGTGGCATGGAGCTTGAAACAACTGTATGCTTTTTTATATGTAAATACATTTGGAATTTTACTGGCAGAATATTTCTTAAATTTTTGCAGCTTAGTTATACAAGAACGCAATAATTCAAATAATTGTTGTTTGGTCTAAAGTAGAATGCCCAGGTTTCTTTAGTTGTTATATGAAACTGGCATTGCTGTTCTGAAAATGTTTTAAGCGCCGGCAGCTTAGCTAGTTAATCCTGCTGTTTAGTCGACTTGAAGCCGGATTTGAATTTAACGTAAGCTCGAAAAATCGAGACTCGGAATTTCTCCACTGTATCTTGGTATTGGATCCGATCGTTCACAATGAATGTGGTGATATACACTTCTATTCTTCTTTATTCTATAAACTAAATTGCCATATTGTTATAATAATCTAATTATTTGTCATGTTTTATTTGAATAGGTACTGAAGACTAATACTCATTCAGCAGTGAATGAAATGGAGTATGAGTCTGAGCAGTGGAAGTCAGAAAGAACCCATCTGACCCTTGAATTAGAAGCCCTACAAGCGTCATTCTCAGAGTTGCTGTTTCAGAATCACTGTCATGTTGATGAAAAGCTAAAACTTTCAGACTTATTGACTGACTCTCAAAAGCGTGTAAGCCAGTGTGAAAAAGCCCTCGATGAAGCAAAAAAAGAACTTGAGAAAGAAATTAATTTTCATGTGACAGAGGTAAAATTGTTTCCTTTAACTTACAAAACAATTTGAATATACATAAAAAATATGGAAAAAGTTATTTGTCAACCACTCAATAGGTGTTTTATACATATTAATAAATAATGTCTAATTTATATGTGATACACATAATATTTAAACTGTAATAAATATAAAGTGGGGCGTTTTTTTATATTCCAATAACTTTAGAATTTTTTTAAATCTCAAGATTATTCTAGTTAAAAATTATTTAATGTGTGTGTGTTGCAACTTCTTTACTTATTCTATACTCAACTATCCTTATTTTTACTTCTTTTATTTATTGACTCCTTACCTACTATTTATTTATTTCCTTCAATAATTCAATTACACCCTTTTTCTATTTCCCCTATTATTCTTCAACCTTCGTCATTCATCTTTATTTATATATTATTCTCCGATACTCTTCCTTACCTGGTAAGTATTAGGACCTACCTTTCCTAATACCTATTTGATCCTGTCCGTTTTCCTATATCTCCCTTATACTTACCAGTTGCCCTGCTATGGTAGAATGACCTAGGAAGAATTTCGGCCAGTCAACCGAAGCCTGTAACATCCCTGCCTAGATCTCCTAGGAATGAATTCCTAGATTTCGTATGAAAAACCAATTAGCGGAGTATTTCCCTGTACTAGCATAATACTCGGGGTGGGGTGTCTGCTACTTGAGGCATTTGGTACTTGGAAACCTTTTAGTAAGAAACTGTGAAACTGCGTGTCATTTAGCTAAATCATCACTAATGACAGCTAATTGGTAAATCAAATTTTTTTAATTTATAAGGTGGTAAAGCATGCACACATTTGCAGGCATAAATTATTTATTTAATCTAGCACCTTTACCCTTAACAAAACATCAAAATAATTATATTTTATCTTGAATATCTGTAGTAAACTCATATCAATTAAAGTCTTTTTGATGTTTAATTTGTTGGATAATTTATTTGTTCTAATTATTTATAAAATTAATATTATTCACTGAAGAAATTTAATATTTGCAGAAAAATTAAAAAATTAAAATAACTCCTTGCCACACCTTGGCTTGATTCTCTTTATAAAACAAATTAAAGTCACATACTTCTTGATTTTGCTTACATTTTTCCCAGTGCATTTTATATAATATGGTAATAAACTTGAAATTATTTTATATATATTTTAGCGTTTAATTTATATTAAACTCCCCCTATTAAATATTTAATTCTTCACTTATTACTCAATTCCCAATAAAATCTTACTTACTCATCAATCATAGCATATTATTATGTAATTTATAATTATTTTATTATATTAAATAATTCTATTCCCCTGCGTATATATTTGCTACAAAGTTATAATTTTTTTAAATGAAAATATATAAGATTATTTTATACTATAAATTTACAAGAATTTACATGAAATATATTTCTTTATATATCTTTTTATAGGTATAACCTTTATAATTTAAAATATAAATTTCTATAATTTTATATATGAAAATTTTTAAATGAATTTAAGTAAAGCCAAATCTGTTCTTGAAATTGTTTTTATAAAATTTAACGAATTTACTCGAAATTATTCTTTAAGAAGCAAAGTTAAGCATGACTGGATTGGACTTGCCTTTGAAGGAAAACGTCATCTTCAGTCGCCTGTTTTTGCGAGCAAATGGATGCTGATCCCGTCCGGAGTGGTTCAGGAATGTTCCATCTCCTCTCCTGTGTTCTTGCGATGAGTCCCTCTTCTCCAGTGTATTGGCTGCATACTCCAATCTCTTCTTCTTTCCGAATTTAATAATTATGAGTGAAATACATATTATAAATTACCGGTTATCTGTTAATTTTGAAAACTTTATAGTTCCGTTCGTAATGACTCTACTGCGGTAATTTTACATTGAGAAATTTGTACTAACAGTTTTTGTTCCTGGCAAGGCTAAGGATTAACTCTTTAGCCCGCCAGGATGATGTCAAAGAAAACTTAAAAACAACACCTGCTTGTATATCTTCTCTGCCCCGTGTCTCGAATCCCATTCTCCCAATTCAACTCTCTTCATCTAACTAACCAGCATTTGGCATCCAGAACGTTTCCCACTCCTACCTTTATCTCCTTCGACTTTGATCTTTGCGATTAGTTTGTAAAATCTTTTAAAATGATTTGGCTTTACCATAACAATTTGTTTTATAATTATTATTCCTTTAGTCAATAATATTTTTTTAATTAAAATTTATTATTTTTAATTATTTAATAAATTTTGGCTTTCAAGCCTTCAAACAGCATTTTTGCCCGTTTGAACGTGTGTGTGTGTGACTCCTTTAGAGAGTAAAAGTCATTAGAAAATTTATCTCTTATTTTATTAGCATAATAATCTGATTTGCAATTTCCTTTGAAATGTACAATACTTTATATAAATTCAGGGAAACTACAGGAGACATACATACCCACTCATAGGTTGGACCTATATCAAAACAAAATATATAATATCTTTATAATAACAAGGTTTGTCAGGAGTAACTCACCTAATTACAATAAAATAAACATTAACTATATTTAATTTATACAAACATGATATTAAAATTTGTTTATTGTAACAATATTTAACCCTAGTTTCTAAAATTAAGTTAATTATAAATGTAATAAATAGAATAGAAATATTTTTGTTTTTGCCTTTTATGTTATCACTTTCTTGCTAACCTTTAGGCTTTTAGTTTGTTTGACAATTCATTGAAATACTTTTTAGCATAATAAAAATAACTTTTTTTGCATGTTTGTTAACATTTGCCTAGGTAATATAATACTTTTAAATCTAACGTTCAGTGAATTAATAGTAAATTTGCTTCTAATTCAATATAAAGATATACTACAGAGTTCACTACAAAAAATTCTCTCATATTTAATGGTTTATCAGAAACTTTATCAATAATTCCAATTATTTTAAAAACACTTTTTTGTAGACTACCTACTGGATCAAGAAATTAATTACAGAAACTACCCAAATAAATAACAAACAGCTACACTATTGAAAAAAGTTTATTTGCAAACTTTTTTGTTTCTAAACTATTTTAGTCTTGGAATCTTTATATTGAATGATTTACATACACGTTTATTCATTTGTAATGTCCATGCTATACTTTACACAAAGCGCTAAGTGTGTTATGGAAGTTGAGAGACCAGACCTCGTTGCAGAGCTGGGAATTGCTGCAGCGTGATTGGTCGGAAAATGTAAAAGAGGCGTGGCAAAGTAGTTACAGGTGTATATATTTAATGAAAATCATTGCTTCAATGAATTTTTATTGTAAATTACCTCTGAGGATGATTGCTATGCAATTGAAATATACATAAGGTTTTAAATAAAAGAAAAAAAATCACTTGTGGTATAGAGGTTTCATTTATTTAAATTAAACATTACACCACTGTTGTTTTATACAGTTACAAAGCACTAAGTTTTCTTCTAAACACTCACAAAAAAATTTTTTTTTGAAGATTGTTATTTATTTTTGTAAAATTACTGTAACTTTTTTCTTAAAATTTTCAGAGAAAATTATGGGATCAGTTCCAGTCAGATCTATTATGCACTGTGAGAGTAGCGAATGATATTAAGAATGAAGCTCAGGTGGAAATAGAAAAACTTATTGAGGAAAATAAACAGTTGAGAGAAGTGATCCAACATTTAGAAAGTGAGGTTGAGTCATTAAAAGGTAAGTACTAATTTATAAATATTATTGAAAAATATTCAGACTAGCAAATGTTATTGAAAGTTATTTCCATGTTTAAATGGAAGTTTAAACATTCTGTGTAAACCTTTTTTTGTTCCAATTCTTAGAGCAACACACAGATTACAAATCTGGGAGAAAATAACTATAAATAGGTTTTAAGAGGGCTTTAGTGTATCTGTGCAGTTATCAGAAGTTGACAGGTGTGCAAATATTTCTACAGTTATCTGAACTGAAGGTGCGATACCTTTAGTACTTTCCAGTTTTCCTCAGTTGTAGTATATTCTAATTTAATGACTGGCAGAGGAAAAAGCGCAGTTTTGTTGCATATTTGCAGCAGCATTGCTAGAAGAACAAAAAGGAAAACCAATGTGGTTGTTAGTCCAAAGATTGGCAGATGCAAAGAATCGTTTTGCTAGTCATTGCTACTTGAACACTACTTTCCTGAAATACAAAATATTGAGAACACATACCTTATTTAGAGAAGCTCCTAATCACTTTCAATTGTTCTCTTCCTTCAACTATATGCAAAAATCAAATTTTATGTAATTAAATTTTTTCACTGTGCCGTTTGGTGCAATGCTAGGTTTCAGAGATTTTAGTTATTCAATTAAAACAATTTAGACAGTTGCTTTTTTATCATGGTAGGAATATGATGTGGTATCCCAAAATTCGGGAAGGTATTGATAAATGGTAAAAGTAAATCTTTTTTTTTAAACTATAATCCCCATCATATGCATTACAGTGGGAATTGGATTGGATCTGAACAGACTGTACAATAACTTATATAACCTGGACAGTTTATCATTGAGAATTACAACTCACTAGGACAGTAAGTTCACTTGCCAAAGAAAAAATCTGTAAGGATGAACTGTTCGTTATTATCATATGTGATAAACTGCGAAGATTATCTTAGGGTGGGTAAACATAGGATTAGGTAATACTTGACAGAAACTAGTCAACCAATTGTTTTTGTTAGTATGTATACACACACAAAGAAACACACACACACACACACACACATATACATAACAACAAAAATAATTACTTGACTAATTTATATATATATATATATATATATATATATATATATATATATATATATATATATATATATAGATTTTTTGGACTAGGAGACTGACAGACTTACCTTGGTAAGAGTCCACACTGTAGTCTTGAAATAGAAACACATAAAAGCACTTAATCTGTAATCTTAATCTTTAATCTGTGACATCTGATTTCTACTCTACACAATCTGTGATTACAACTTATATTTATTTTATTTCATTCTCTCATATATTTCTTTTTGTGTTTTCTTTTCGATTGGCAAAGACCATTGTGTGGTTGAAATATATCATTGTTTAAGTGCTTTATGTGTTTCTATTTCAAGACTACAGTGTGGACTCTTACCAAGGTAAGTCTGTCAGTCTCCTAGTCCAAAAAATCTAAATAATCTTTACCAACCAAAACTAACCTAAATATATATATATATATATATATATATATATATATATATATATATATATATATGAAGTTAATATATTACTGAAGAGTCCACACTGTAGTCTTGAAATAGAAACACATAAAAGCACTTAATCTGTAATCTTAATCTTTAATCTGTGACATCTGATTTCTACTCTACACAATCTGTGATTACAACTTATATTTATTTTATTTCATTCTCTCATATATTTCTTTTTGTGTTTTCTCTTCGATTGGCAAAGACCATTGTGTGGTTGAAATATATCATTGTTTAGGTGCTTTATGTGTTTCTATTTCAAGACTACAGTGTGGACTCTTACCAAGGTAAGTCTGTCAGTCTCCTAGTCCAAAAAATCTAAATAATCTTTACCAACCAAAACTAACCTAAATATATATATATATATATGAAGTTAATATATTACTATTGTAAGTAATTTTATCCACCATTAAGTGCAATAATTTTACCTTGAGTGGTGAGGCACCTTTCGGTCATTTGACCATTGTCGAATCACTCTATATATATATATATATAGATATATAGATATATAGATATAGATATTTTACGTTGTCCATTATTTTTCCGTTAAACTGACTTTATGAAGTTAATATATTACTATTGTAAATACTTTTATCCACCACTAAGTGCAATAATTTTACCTTGTGTGATGAGGCACCTTTTGGTCACTTGACCATTGTCGAATCACTCTGTTATTGCACTTAGTGGTGATAAAAGTATTTACAATAGTAATATATTAACTTCATATATATATAAATTTATTTTGTTTATTGTAAACAATTATTCCACCACTAAGTGCAATTATTTTTACCTTATGTGATGAGGCACCTTTCGGTTACTTGGCCATTGTCGAATTACTGAATTAAATTTTTTTTCTGGTGTTGTTGTTTGGTCCGTCAACAACACAAGGTAAAAATAATTGCACTTAGTGGTGGAATAATTGTTTACAATTAAAAAAATAACTTTATAGTCAGTGAAAAATAATGCATGACATGAAATATCACGATATATATATATATATACTTATGGTTTGTAGGTTTTAGAAATAACCTTTTCATGTGTAGAATGTATTTTAAAGTATCATACATATGAAAAACAATTTTTGAGAACATGTTTTCAACAGTTTAAAAGTTTTCCATGTTCCTTAGAATTATAAAGGTATAATTTTGTTACAACTTTATTTCTTTAGTAATTTATTGGCTAACTTTTTATTCCTATTTATATTACAATATTTTAAGAACATTTTTGTTTTATTTAGTTATAATAACTATCGTGACTAATATTATCTAGTTGGTTTATTAAGTAATGTTTAGTTATTTAGTATTTATCTCATCACATTGGTAAAATATGATAAAGGTGATTTTTATGCATGAAAACAGAAGTTGATTGTTCAAACATGTATTTTTCTTGTTTGTATATAATGGCAAATGTTTCTAAAAATTAAAGTTTTAAAAAATTAATTAATTTAGGGGTTTCTAAATGGCTGAATTTTTTTAAACATATTTAGCGCAAGAAATACAGCCTTGCTCAACAACAACTGCATCAGTTAACACAAGTCCTACCATTACATCTGTTTCCCAAGATATTTCAAGACAGAGGAAAAACTCTCCACCAGACTGCAGGCTCTCTGTCAGATCTCTCATTGAAAGTATTGAAAACGTAACCAAAAAAGTAAAAACAGGTAATTCACCATGATATTTAATTATGTATTTATACACATACCACAACACACACACACCCACACTTTGTGACTGACAAGATTTGGTCCTATTAAACGCAGTTTCCAAAATAAATTAATACTACTTTAATAAATGCTGGGTAACCTTGATTTGTCATTCATATATGTTACTCAGAAAGATGTTATACTAAAAGTAAAGGTTTATGTGGTGTTACTTTTAAGTGGCAAGGGTGAGCTTGGTGGGTAACAGCTATAGTCCCATTTCAGTATGAGTGGCAAGGGTTGGCTTGGCGGATAACAGCTGTAGTCCCACTTCAGTAAGAGTGCAAGGGTGGGCCTGGCGGGTGACAGCAGTAGACCCACTTCAGTATGAGTGGCAAGGGTGGGCCTGGCTTGTGACAGCCGTATACCCACTTCAGTATCAGTGGCAAGGGTGGGCCTGGCGGGTAACAGCCGTAGTCCCACTCTAGTGTAAGTGCAAGGGTGGGCTTGGCAGGTAACACTTGTAGTCCCACTTCAATGTGAGTGGCAAAGGTGGGCTTGGCGAGTAACAGCCGTAGTCCCACTTCAGTATCTTCAGTGCAAGGTTCTAACCGCATTTCAAATTTACTTATGTAGCATCTGTATTAGAGGCAATTTTCTGTCTACTGTAGATGTTTCCCCTACTGATCATATTCAGTAGGTACTGTACAATACTGGCTTTATTCAGTAGACTGAGTAGCTACACTACAAACAAAAAGTACTGGAACAAATTAGTTATTATTTGGACCAATTAACTGTCATAATTTTTTATGTATTAAATTCAGTATTTTTTTTCAAATTTAATTTAATTTAATTTAATTTTTTGTTTCAATAAATGGTAGATCATATTTAAACCAGTGGTACAAACGGTATCCACTGTGTATTTTTCTACAAATGAATGAATAACCAGAAGTTACTGCTACTGAATTAGGCAGGAAAATGATTCATAAATTTAGTTTCAATTTAATTTCTTGTTGCAAACATTTATATTCAAAATATGTCAATTATTTCACATACAGGAATATACTCTTGAATTTTGTAGTCCATTACATTCAGTGAAACTTAATCAATCACTTTTACATTAGTTTATGACTATCCGAAGTTTAATTTCGTAAATTTGTAAAAACTAAATTATCAAACGCTTTCGATCACTCCATGGAGATCTTCATCAGTGTATCCATGGAGCGATCGAAAAATTTCTGTCTAAGTTTTTACAAAATTAAAGTTCAGATGAGAGGAATAAAGTTTGAACAAATAACATTACAAAACTATTCGATAACTGACAGTGTTAACATTATCAAGAACAACCGTACTTTATGACAAAAGAACCTATTTATGCAATCTCACCCTCTGTTATATTTATTAAAAGTATCTTACCAATGACTCTACATATAATATGTTTTAAATGTAGATTTAGTTGTTTTCTAATTACTATATTTTTAACCTAATGCTTATTTATTTTAAATGAGTCATATTTTTTATACCTAGGAAATTATGAATATTAATGCAATAAGTTGCTAGATTTTATATATATATATATATATATATATATATATATATATATATATATATATATATGTTAAACATATAATATGTTTTCTTGTATAATAATCAAAAACAACTGAGGTTATTCAATTGTTAGATATTAGGCTATTTCTAATTTAACATATGTTTTATATCTTGCATTATTGTATTATTCACTCCTGATGATGTTGGTACTGTTTATCAATGCACTGACTTTATGAAGTTGATATATTACTATTGTAAATACTTATATCCACCACTAAGTGCAATAATTTTACCTTGTTGTGATGAGGCACCTTTTGGTCACTTGACCATTGTCGAATCACTGATATTTTTCTGGTGTAGATGTTCGGTCCGTAATGTTGGTATTTGTTGACGCTACACGCATTTCCTCTTGATCTGCATGTATGATGTTTTTTATTCTAGTATGTCTTCTGTATATGTAGTATGTAGGTTCATTAAATTGTTGTGTGTGTTTTTATAAATGTGGTATTTTTCTAGTGAGTTTAGTTCTATTGGGTTATTATTTATTTCAAGTATGGTTAGGTTATTTTCGTAATTTGTTATTTCATGTTTATGTGATGTTAGGTGTGCTGCAACATATGATACTTTTGTATTTTTATTTTTGAATGCTCTGTAATGTTCTTCAAATCTTATTTTAAATGATCTGGTCGTTTTCCCTATGTAAAATGCGTTGCAGTTTGAAAATATTCGAATTATTAGAATGTAAATATAATCTGAAATTATTCTTACATTTATGTTTGTACTGTTTCAATACAAATATGTTTTAAATTAAGCTGTTTTTACGAATTTTATATTATCTTATGCATTGGAGGAAGACGTTTTAAATTAAAGTTTTTACTTATTACACTTTGAAATTGAAATCGTAAGACGAATACGTTCCCTCCAAGTGTAAGTTATCAATTTGACAATTTATATTAATAGAATGTCTGGTTGCAAGTAATTTCAAAGTGTAGAAAGCTACTTAACCTGCTCGTCATTAACAACAACAAAATGCTTTTGTAAAATTTTTAGTTTCTAATTTTGAAATGCTCAGTTTTTTAGGTTTTTTTTAGGATGAAATCAAAGGTGACAATATTCTTAAACATAATGTAGTTTTACAAAGAAGTGTAAATAATAACTATTTCCTTGTAATATTTCTTTGTAATTCTGAACTTCTAGGTTACCAATAATTATAGTCTTGTAAAAAATAATATAAAACTTTTTTGAACACCAAGCTGCAGGAACACACACAGAGGGCATATCGAACACCTCATATGGATAAATACATCGTGAATGTGCCTGACAGCCTTGTATGATGTTCTAAAGTTAGGTCTTTGTTGGTCACGGGTGACCACCATAGCAGTCAACATGTTATTCATATGGTACACAATTATTATTTTACAAAACATTCACTGACAGTGATTTTACACACACTATTTATAAGTTGATATTTTATTGAAATTCTTTATTAATAATATGTCATGTATACAGGTCATGCATCACTGCTTAGTAATTCAACATCTAGCTTGCATAATATCCCCAGTCTTCCCCAGTCTGTATCAACAAGCCCTGTAAGTGAATATGAATTCAAATCTCCTCTGCCTCTACGTGATCAGCAACAACTGTCACTCAAGGTTCACAAAAAGAAATCGATTTTCTCAGGTATTTTAACAGTATTGATTTATTACTCCATACTTTATTATCATCAATGACTAAATATATTAATATTGTTAGCAAAACCTTATAGGTCATAATATGATTCAAGAATCTGCTATTTGTGCTATGAGACCACTTTAAATGAATATGCTGCTACATTTTTGTATGTGATTAACTTTACATTGTTTTTGATGGATTATACTAGGCTGTTTTTTCAAATAAAAACTTGTAAAAAGGGTTTAGAACTGTATCTCATGCATCATGTTTGTTGTACATGCTATATCCACCTGCTAATGCAGAGCTAGGCAGCATTGTCACATCTTGTTGCATTTGTCACTCGCCAAATTTTTCAGAAAAAATCTGGACCAGTAAAATTTTTAGTTACTCTGATGTAACAGGACTGTGCTATTTTTTAGACTTGAATATTTTAGGACTAAGGACTGATTTGTTGTCATTTTGTTTTTTATGTTAAGAATTGCCTGAATAATCAATCTGTCGCTGTGATTATTTGTGTGAAAAATGTACGGGTGTAAGTGTTATTCCATTTTATGGTCCCCAGTTGCTACCAATATTTAACACGTTCAGCACGGCTAGCGTACCGGCACGCTCTGGGTTCCCTTACGAGGCTCTGAGAGCGTACCGGTGCTCTACCCGCTTCCCTTCTGAGAGACGGCAAGTGCACCAGCACGCTCACTCCCAGTCTAATTAAAACTTCTCTAGTATCGATAAATGTTTCTATAAAGGTTTGATTTTTACGTCAGTGCTTCAAAAGAGTTTGGAGAACATTGTGGCTGAATCGTTTATAAATCCGACGATCCCAAGTTAACTTTTTGATGCTTCAACTGAAACAATACTTCAGGGAGTTTTATGAACAGATTTAATTTGGTTTAACTTTCATATTTTAATGTTTTTTTTTTTTTAGTTTTATCCACTTAACCTGGCAAAATATCCGGTGAAAACGACGATCATAAAAATAAATTAAGCTTTCTGAACTAACGCAAGAATAAACAATAACTGTCCTATTAGAGTGATCGAACCTACTCGAGGTGGGAACAGACTACTGTAAATATAAGTCATTGACAAAATGCTTGAACGCCGAAAACCTAATGTGTCATCATAAGATTGTAGTAAATAAATTTCAGCTAAGCTCAACAATAATTAGTCTCGGACGTGACATATGATGTAATTATCTATCTCTGCGTTTACGTTAGCGATCTCTATCACTTTGTGAAACACATGACACAAACAGAAACAAACATTCCGAGTTAAAAGTTGAGTGGTTAATTGTAGTATGTAGTATATTTTAGTAGTAGGTACTTTAGATTTTTATGTAAATTATTTTTTTCACTGTCTTTTTTATTGAGTTTTATTATTTGTCATACAGTATTTTATCATTTGTATTTTTTTTTTTTTTATTTGTGACCGGTTAAATAAAACTATTTTAATGTCTAATACACTGTTTTGATGTCCCCAATAAACCTGTTTATGGTAGAAATAAAATTATTGAGATGAAAACAACGGACACGATAATTAGATGCAACGACAAGCTTTGCGACCTACATAGCATTTTAATAGTTCCACTGCCGTCATATGTGGAAGTTAACAGAAAAACAGACAGTAGTTTGATGAGATCTCCAATATCCCCGCTGTGCTGAACGTGTTGACCTGTGTCGTGAGCATTAATAATGGCCGGTTTTGTATAATCATTTATAAGTGTAGTACTTGCCTTATAATTTATACTTAAAATAAGTACTCTTATTAAAAATTATGCTTATGATGTGCAAACACCTCATGTGGGTCATATTTACTTGTCACTTATAGTAATAGCAAAATGTGAGTGCCCTTGAATGCTTGGTAGGCTCTCTCACACACTCAGTTCTCACTCACACAAAGGCAGAGGATTTCAGGCCATATTCCTTCCAGCACTCTGTTTATTACTCACCTATTAGTGCTTTCTTGATCAAACCCTAATTTGGTTAAAATTTGATAACACGCCTCAGAGAAGTAATTCTGCACATCATTACAAGAAAATTGATACCAAACAATGTACAATTTATGGTCACTGTTCAAGACGGGATAGCATGAAATGTATTGGTATTATGAAGTAAAGTAAAATCATAGGTTGTTTATTATCATTTTTCTTGTAATTTTAATTAGAATCAATATTTATTAACTTTTTTTAGCTAAGATTACAAATTAAAAAGTTGGACTTAGGAGATACCACTAAATGACTAATGAAGCGGAAAAAGAGCTGGTTTCGGGTCTGCCCTAATCCTCTGGGCTCCTAAGGGTGAGTGTGAGAGAAACTGACCTGGCGTCCAGAGGCATTCGTATTTTGCTATCGGTATGGTACTCAGCTGCAGTAATGATTATTATATAAATATTTTGTTTATAAAACTAGGTTGATAAAGGACAATAAAGAAATTGATAAAGTTTTGTGTCACCCTAGCTATGTTAGTGAAGAAGGCATTCCCATTTGATCTAAACTGTATAGTGATATGTTTGTATAAATACAAGTGCTGTTAATAAATCTTTTTAAACTTCTATTGTCAAGTAGTAATTCTGAAGTTAGAATGTTTTTTTTAATGTTATTCGTGCATTTAACCCTTACACTTTTCAAGGAAATATAATTTAAAACATTTTGTATATTTTGGATTTTTTTGTAAACATGTGCAAGTGGGTTCTAAAGGACATTTAGACAAAGCTAACAGCTGATGAAGCATATTCATGTAATAAAACTATCACTAAAATATTAGTTTATTAACCTTTTCTTACCACCTGTACAAAATATAAAAAAACTGAATGAAAAGAGTTTAGTATATTTAGAAATATTGTCTGTACCTTACTTTTCATCATTTACCTAAGTTTTGTATAACTTTTTCATTTGTATGTTTGTACATTGTGCATTATACAATAATATTTGCTTCCATGTCTTAATATTTTGTTTATTGTACACCTCATGAAATATCTAGGCTATTTAATTGGTTCTGTTTTTATTAAAATTAGTGTAATGATAGTTGAAGTGTGTTTGTGTGTGTGGTGTGGTGTGTTATAACGGTTCCATCATGAAAAAAAATATATTCAAGAAAGTCATTTTGAAAGAGACACAATGTAATTTCCCAGTAACAAAGGCCGTGTAACAAACCCCAATTTTCACATAAGAAACACTATCGACATTTCATTTTGACCAGTGGAAAAAATCTGAGTAAATTTCAAAATATGCAAAAATCATTTAAACGCACTAAAAGAAAGTTAGAGGCATTCAAGTGAAAACTAATAATTTGTTCATAAAGAAGATGGAAGTGTGAAAATAGAGCATGAGCCGTCTTACGATTTGAAACAATTTTTGATTGGTTGTTAATAAGGGATATCAAAAACCCACTGGCTGAAGGGATGCTATGGGGAAGACAGTCTGGAACTAAACAGAAGAATGGAGAGAAGTTCCCCCTCAAAATTTGTTTTTAAAAATTATGAGTGATTTATGAACATTTGCGGCTTAAGAATAGTGGTGACACTAAATTGTAGAATTCGTGTTTTCCCGAAATGAGTTTTAGGGATATTCCCCCTAAAACTGAACATTTAATATCTGTATTCAAATTGCTTTCTGTTTTCAAAATTTAAAAAAATATGTTTCTCACATTATTACAAAAATGGTAAATTATAATAAAAAGGTTAACACTTTAAGCGCTGGCTCAGGGTCAATGGTAGAACGTTGTAGGTTTTAGGGTGTTTTAAAAATATCATAACTTTAAACCTATCAAAGATGTTAAAATGAAACTTACAAGGCAGGATATGTCCTGATTTCTTCTTTATTTTGATATACAACACAATTACTTTATATTTGAATTTATATATTTAAAATAACATTTTATAACTGTCACTTTTGAAAAAAAAATCAAACAAAAGTGCACTAAAGCATTTTTCACAGAACTAAATATGTCAAATAGATTTATACTGTGATTATTTACACAAAACAACTGTTTATATACATAGACAAAAGTTATTTATACATTGACATTTTTGTGTGTGTGATAAACCTTGAAACATGGTTCTTTGCATAATGGTACATGACACTCACTACACCAAGAAGATGTGTATTTCTTTTTGGATTTTCCATTTCCTTTGCAGAACACGCTTTACACATTCTTTGTAAAAGCAAATAAAAGATATACATTAAATTCAGAAATTAATCATTTATTTACTTATATGCGTTTCAATGACAAAGTCATCATCATCAGTGAGTGTTGCTACTACAAATTCTAACTTACAACTAAGGGAAAAGTCAGGTTACAATTCTATTTTTATACTGTGGGAGTTACCGCGCCCACCTGTCAAAACAACAGTTTTTAACATTACTTCGAACATCAAATAGAAATTGTATGCCAAACTCATTAATTACAATAAAATTCTTATCCATGATCATAATTACATATAAACAAAATATATAATGAATATTTCAGTATTATTATTATTACAAGATTTTAACCACAAAGTTACAATAAAATTTTCTTGTATAACACTAATTATATTAATATTGAATTTTGAATAGGGCCTGACTTATTATTTACAATATTATTTTTATTCTTATTAATATATCAAGTTTCCCACAGATTCAATTCAATACACTTAACAACGTTTTTTAACAAGGTTACTTTATTTACTTTAAATTTGAGCTTATCCTCTAAACAATGTTTCGCCATCGCAAATTTTTCTGATCTGTTATATTTAACGTAGGAGAAATTTCTCTAGCCCTAGTTTTAATATTTATTTTCGTTTAGCCTATATATTGCAGAGGTTACTTGCTTCACTTCATGCAGTAGGTTTCTGACTTTTCTTCATTAGGTATGTCGTCTTTATAGTTCCATAACAACTTCTTTAGGTTATTTGCATTGGTAATTAACTTCAACTTACTATTTTTCCCAGAGATTTTCTTGTTTTATTAGACAGTGGGGGAGGGTGTGTTTTTTTTATCCATAAAAATGTGTTTTTTATTTTCCTTTTTATTTATTATTAACATGCTTCTCAGATTTCTTATTGTCTTTTTTTTCATCTTTTTGTGGATTTCATCTATAAACATTTCACTGTATCCATTGAACCTTGCTACACTATAAATGTAATTCAGCTCACTTTTATAATTTTCTTCTGATAAAGGCAAATTAATTAAACGATGCACCATAAAACAGATTAAACATGCAATTGATAACAAAAAATAACACACCATCCACCACTGTCTAATAAAATAAGAAAATCTCTGGGAAAAAATAGTAAGTTGAACGTGACAATTACCACTGCAAATAACCTAAAGAAGTTAATAGAGAACTATAAAGACGCCATACCTAATGGAGAAAAGCTAGGCATTTACTGCCTGAAGTGTAGCAAGTGCCTCCTCTACTTACAAAGCCGAATGTCATTTATGTAAAATTTGCTCATGATCAACATAAATCTATCACACAATTACATCATCTTTGTAATCAGCTGGCAATAAGTCAGTAGTGATGCATTGTGTGTTATCTAGTAGTGAAATGTGTTACTAATATTCAGATATCATCACAAATGACTTAATCCGAGTTCTACAGTAGTATCGGCGTCCCGTAAAAATATGTGATCCTCTCTGAGAGTAAGCCAAAAATAAACTGTAACTGCTGTAAGTAGGCATAAAGTGATTTTATAACACTGAAATGAATCTCGAGAACAGTTAAATAAAATTTTAGTAAAGTAAAATTTATAAATTTATTAAATAGAAGTAAAGCCGAGAATAATGAACTACAACAAAAGACTTTTTAAAATTTATATTAAAATCCAATCTGATTGAAACAAATATACTTACAATAGTTAAATGATACTTAACTAAGTGAATACGTATTCACTTAGTTAAGTATTATTTAATTATAGTTTAATCAGAATTCAAGATGATTGCAACAAGCAAATTAAATATATATAATATATAATTCCTCTTCTTATATTTAGAAATATCTTTACTTATAAAATGCTTAAAAGTCGCATATAATTATCAATCAGAAATTTGTTGATGACCTGAAATACATCAAGGTGTATGTTATATGTATCAACAAAAATACATGGTGCTTAAAACTAACTATATATATATATATATATATATATATATATATATATATATATATATATATATATTAGAATATATTAGTATTTATATATAACATATATATATATATATATATATACAGTAACCACGTACTTACGCGATATGTGAAACCGAGCAATAACCTTGTAAGGTGAATTCGTGGAAGTCTGGGTATAATTTTACATACAATCACATGGGAATCATGTTTAATTGGGACCAAAGACTAAATAAACTAATAATTTAGAAGAAAAATGTGTATGTATTGAAATCTTAAATACATAATACAATCAAAAATAATGTTATATACATATATATTCCAAAGAAGTTATTTTAACATAAAAGGCTTCATAAAATCTAGTAAATTTGTTTGAAGAATTGAAGGTTTTTTCTTCTCACGCAGAATTTTCTCATAACTTGCAATTTTTTTTTTGTGGCAGAAATACGCTTAATGTTGGAGTCTATGTTTTCCAAAATTAAGCCTTGCTGAATTAAACTAAGGGCTTTTGTCATGTTTCTAACCATCATTTCATCTTCTACATCAACTGGGTCTAAAGAATCTGCGTTTTAAGGTCTTGCTCACGCATTTCTATGAGCTCATCAACTAATTGTCAGCTCCTGGTTGTGTAAATTCAGCAGTTCTTGAATGTCATCACTATCCACTTCTAAATTTAGCTGTCTGGCAAAACCGACAACTTCGTCAATCACATCAGACTCTGGTACTGATTCTGCTTGAGTTTGAGAGGCGAAAAAAAATAGACACACCTTTTTCCAAACGCCATTCAAAGTTTTTTGTGAAATTTCATTCAAAGATTGTCCAATGATTCTTAAAGCATCTAAAACATTGAATTGTTTCCAAAAATCTTCAACAGAGAGCTCGTTGTTCTGTCTCATAGCTTCATGCAGCTGTGCAAATGATCTTCTTGTGTAAGCTTTAAATATTTTAAATGTTAAAACTAGATGTTTTGATGACTCCCTGATACGTCGGTTGAAGCAAATTATTTGTGTTTGGTGGCACAAATATCTCTTTCACGAGTGTGTCACAATTAGTTAAAGTAGTAGGGGATGACCAAATGCATTGTCAATTAATAAGAATTACTTTAAAAGGAATTTGTTTAGACCAACAGTAACGTTCGTTTTGAGCTATGAAATGATGACCAGACCAGTCCTCAAAAAGGGAAGCTGTCACCAAAGCCTTCCTATTCGACTTCCAACATCACAAGCAAACTAATTTTAGAAATATTTTTTAATACCCTTGGATTTTCTGGGAAATAAACTATAAGAGATTACAACTTACAGTCAACTGCTGTATTTGCACCAAATGTTACTGTCAATTAAAACCTGAAAATATTTTCTCTTCATGAGCTATAATAGTTTTCATAAGCATTTTCTTCCAGAACAGGCCAGTTTCTACGTAACTCTGATATATATATATATATATATATGCTGATACGTATTCCTTCACGGATGGAAAAATATGATGAAAAGTTATTATCCGGAGTACATCCGTTCATTCTGCAGTCCATAAACAGTTCCGACGTTTCGCTAGAATCTCATCCAGCATTGACGAAGTGAACCCAACAACAGTAGAAGAACGGATGAACTCCGGATAATAACTATTCATCATATATATATATATATATATATATATATATATATATATATATATATATATATATAATATATTAAAAATTTATCTTTGTTTTTTTACTAAAAATTAAATTAACCAAAATTATCTCAATTCAGTTTTGTATAATTAATATTATTATTGGTCATATTTAAAATCTCAATAAACTTGTTTTCTTTTATATTATATTCGAACAAGACACACATTTCAACATAAATATTTTTATTAAATATATCAAACTAATTTCATCACTCAAAAAGAAATCTCTCATTAAAAATAATATTAAATATTCTTTTATAAAATAAATTTAGATTACGGTTTAATAGGCAATTAATTCATAAAACTCGAATCAATTTTTATTGTTAATTTTTATAAATTTTGAACACATTTTATAAATTAATCCTTCGCCTGGAAACACATTTTTATACTATATGTCATACGTTCTGGTGTATTTCTTGTGGGAGGAATATTTTACAATTTCTACCTTTAAAATTAATTTTGCTAAACCTCTCTGGCTCCATTTAAATAATAGTTCGTATGTTTATACAAAAAATATAATAAAACATGTCTTTACTTTTTCACATTAATTGATGGTTTTATTTGTTTTTATTTATGATTATTCTAAAATTAATTTTGTTACATTGATTTACTTGAGGAATTTTTTTAAAATTATTTTTTATCTTGGTTTCCGTAAGTTTACAAAACCTTTTATACTATTTCCTAAAACATTTTTGTTTTGAAACTTATAAATAATTTCAAAATTCTTTTGAAAATTATGAATCTTGACATGTTATTTTATTTGTTACAACACACACACACAGAAAATTCAATTATGGCAACATGTGTTCATTCCTAGCTAAATTAACTGCATATTTCAATTGTTCAGCTTTATTGTCTACATTTATGAATATGGTTGATAGTAGCTATTAAATATTGTGTACTGTATAATACAAAATGTATAAGACAAGCCAACAGTGACAAATTTTTAAACATTATAAATGGTTTATTTTGATTTACTTTATACAAAAGTTTATGAATATCAATATAAACATGTTGATATAAAATTGAATTACATTATTATTAGTTATTATAGCATTGAAATCTGAAATCATTAGCTCTCCAACATTAAAAAAGTTCTATTTTTGACAACCTCTATATAATCTTGAATAGAATTGGTCAGTGTCAATTAAGCTATATTTTTTTAAAATCAAATCTTGTATTTATTTTATAAATTTTGAAGACTTTTTCGAGTTACATGTTTTATTAATGTATATATAAATTGTATTTATTGTAATATTTCATCCAAAAGATGCTATTATAATATATATATATTTTCAATGAAAAAATTTTCATTTAATTTGACTGTTTTTGAAGGAAATATGTTGGTAATGACAATTATTATTATTATTTTTTTACAAGTAGGATAACTAAATATTATGTTATTTTAACTTTGTATGTTTAATGTGGAATTGTTTTTATTTTTTAGAAGAAACATTTAAAATAAATAAGCCTTCAACTGAAGAGGCAGTAACACAAACACCAACAATTTTTTCTCGAAGTTTGGAGTTTGGGCGTAAAAACAGTTCCTGTGACCTTAGTAAGTTACAGTTACATAAGTTGCACATTCAGTGTACATTTCTTGATATTAAATTTATCATATAATTTTGTTTACGAAATGATTAATATTCAATAAAAAAAGATTCAAGCTCGGCTTGCAATCCATGGCAATTATTTATTACTAAAAGTAACACACACTCTCAAAAAATTTATTTTGCAAGTAAAATTCAGCTAAACATTAAAGGAAAACATTCCAATTTCATATAAACTAAGTGGGAATATAATACTGGCAAAGGGGGATAATTTAATAGTCATGTTGTTGTTAACTGAGGAGAAGTAATAAAAATAAAAAATATATTTTTATAATAAAGTAACAAGTTTCAAACAGTGTTTTATATAAATTGAACATAAATTATATTTGTTCAGTACATTTTAATTTTACACTTTTATCCAACATTTACAAGTATGCAAAGAAATAAATTTATGTGAGTTAGAAGATGAGACAAAAACTGTTTTCTCATGCTAGAGCTTAGTAGTTGCTCAGAAACGTTAAGCCCTTTGATCCCAACGTCTGATTTTTCGGACGTGTTGAAAAATCACATTCGATCCCAACGTCCGAATTTTCTGACGCTCACAAAATATTTTTCTAAAATATAATCAGTAAAATAATTCTTGAGTATATTAAAGCATTTGTAATAAACTTGTTTACAAAGTTATAGTACTTAAAGGCACTTATAGTTTAATTTAGCAAGTCTATTTTAGTTCAAACTTGATGACTGCAGCTGCTCTGTGCCAAGTGCCGCGTCAGCTATCATTTTTGTGTGAGTAGTAAAAGAGTGGTCTGTTTGTTACTCACAATTTTGTTTTGAAGTTGATTTTTTGTATGGAAGTTTAGTGTTTACATTGTTTACAACAAGTTTATTATTGTTTGTAGCGGATTTTGCTAGTTTATGTACGTGTTAGTGTATATAACATTAAAACCTTTTTTTCTGACAATAAGTCAGCATAAAAACATTTGATTAAGGGTAAAATAGATTTATTCGTGTTTATTTTATAATTTTACAAGGGACTTAATTAATTACTTTTATTTTTATACATTTTCATGTGTTTTTCGCAATGTTGTGCTGTAAAACTAAATGTGCACTTATTAGTTATAAACCTATATCTATGTTGTTTGTAGATATAACTAAGTGAAAATTTGGGAAAAACTCATTTTTATGTGTAAAAAGACAAGATGCTTTTATTTAGGAACTGATTTTTAATTTTATAATCTTTATGTAAAACGGAAATTGAAAATTTTAGGAAAATGTTTTTTAGTAAGTAACATTTTTCTTATTGTTTTTTTGCATGTTTATTATAATTCTAGGTAAGTCTATGTTATAGTAGACTCTTAGAAAAGTAAATTAAAAAAGGCACTATGAATATCCATTGATAGATAAAAAAGTAGGTATGTTTTGTCAAAGCACTTCATTTTTAATAAATCAGGGCCGGGACGTAGCAGATACTCATGCAAAACGCCCAGGGGTCAAAAGAGTTGAAGGTGTTTAAAAATATTGTTATAAATAAAATATGGTCAGAGTTTTCCTGATGATGTTGAGTTCCTTATGTTGGTTTCAAAATAATTTTCTGGTTTATTCGGTAATCATCACTCTTGATTTTCTAAGCAAGAACACAGATTTGATTTTTGTAAAAGATAATAACTTTATGAGATAACATATTAACTACTTAATAAACATAAAAACAGCAAAAATGAAAATAAATACCAGAAAGAGAAAACAACTATATTTTTATATATATATCCACTACTTGGAACCAAGGATTCAGGACAGTAATTGTAGTCTTAGAAAAGATTTTGATCGATAATATTTCTCTAATAATAACTTCTCTGTTTCCTTAGTTCTGAGATTACTATTCCTGATAGCGAAGAATTTGCCTCTTAGTAAAGAGGTAGTAAAAAAATCATTGAGACTAACTGAAATGCATTGAAAGTCAGGATTTTACTTTTGAAAATAATGTTTACAAAGATTTTCTCTAAAGAACCAGGAAACACCTTTCTTTGCCCCTGTTAGTAAGATCTGTAAACAACCTTACTGTAAAGCCAAGTTTCCACTTAACTTTCCCATCTCTCTTCCTTCACCTAGAAGAGTATATCAGGCGCCTCCCTTTGACCCCAATAAAGATGTAGCTCTTGTACATAAATGATGAGCCATCTTTTATCTATGACGACGATTTATATTCCATCTATTATTCGCAATCACTTCTTATAGAATAGACTAAATTTGTCAAATTTAAAAGCTAAGAATAGTCTTTAAAAAAGAGAAAAGTAAATGGATGTGTAAAATACTTCTAATTTGTATATATTTCAACTGATATTGAATTTAATTAGTGCTTAATTACACCTGACAAAAGTTTATTCAAGTAACTTTGTGTGTGCCAACTCTTTTATTCATATCTCTGTAAAAAGATGTTATCTTGTATAAAATTCTCAAAACTTTGTAATAAACAACTTTAATACATATTTCTAGGCTAAACTTTTATTGTTTCTTCCAAAGTACAGCGTGTCCCATGTAAAATGCAACCCATCAATCAGTCATCTGTGAAATTTCCCCTATTTGTTATTGAAGTGGACTCATCCAACATCTGAACATTGTGCTGGTGCAACAGAACACTACCAATAGTGGGAAAATGCAGCCATGACATATACAGTGTGATACTGGAAAGAAAATGCTGTTTTCATTGTTGAGCTGTACTTCAGTATGAAATCAGTGGCTGCAGTACAAGATTCGTTTTGCCATAAATACCCAGTAAACTAGGTACTAATAAGGCTAGTGGCAAAATTTAGAGTCTGGCTCTTTTAATATCCAGGAATACAAAAGATCTGCGTCAGTGTCAAATACAGGTGCAGTCACTGAAATCTGTTAATATTTCACTTCCAACATTTCATCTAAATTTAAGTGGATGGAAAATTTGTTAATAAATAAAAATTATATTCAACTACGCATGCCTTTTTACTATATTAATACCTACCGATGTAAGATTGGGACACACACTGGTTGAATTATATGTATAACACTGTAGTTGTCACAAATTTGTTTTCACAAATTTCTGAATGACAACCCATCAAAATCTATTAGCCTTTAGTTGTAATAGTTGCCAGTGAGCTAAAAATTTAAGTTTAAAGAACAGGAGTTGTAGGGAATTATCTTGGAAGCATAACAGTCTCGCAATACAACAGCCAACCAAATATCTACTTGAATGATTTGAAACTTTTTTAAAACCTTTTAAAGTATGACAAAGTCATAAGATTCTTCTATCAATTCGCTTCTTACATTAAAATACCAGAAACCCATCAAATATCTTGAATACTTAAAAGTAAAACCAGATTGTCTAATTGTTTAGGTGAAAGGAAGGATCCTCTGGCAGGTCTAGCAAAGAATGGAGGCTCAAAAAGGAATGCTCTTCTCAAATGGTGTCAAAACAAAACCTTGGGATACAGTAACATCGACATTACTAACTTCAGCAGTTCCTGGAATGATGGCCTTGCACTGTGTGCGTTAATGCACTCTTACCTCCCTGATCGGGTTGCTTTCGATACCTTGACCCCGTTCGAGAAGAGAAGAAATTTTATTACTGCTTTTTCTGCTGCTGAATCTGTTGGGATTACCACTACATTGGTACGTATTTAAACACGTTGACTGCCATGACGGTCATCGGTGGCTGGTGTATTTTTGCATCGACAGTCACCCGTGACAGACAATGTAGGCCTAACTTTAGATCACACAAGGGTGTCGGACATATCCACATTGTATTTAACCATATTAGGTGTCCGACACAGCCTCTGTGTGTGTTCCCCCTAACTTTGCGCTCAGAATATTTTTAAATTTTTTTTTACAAGATTTTCATTATTGGGAAAATAGAAGTTCAGAATTAGAAGGAAATAGTTTTTATTTATACTTCTTTGTAGAACTACATTGCGTTTCAGAATAGTAATAACCTTTGATTTGATCCTACAAAGAAATTCACCTAAAAAAACTGAACAATTCAAAAATTAGAAACTAAAAACTTTATGAAAAAATTTTGTAAAATGACAAGTTGTTTGTTAATCACACATTAGACTTTGAAATTACATTCAGTCAGACATTCTATTAATATAAATTGTTAACTTACAATTGGAGGAAATTTTTTCGTCATACGATTTCAATTTCAAAGTGTAATAAGTAATAACTTTAATTTAAAACGTCTTCCCCAATTCATAAGATCATATAAAATTCATAAAAACAGCTCAATTTAAAACATACTGGTATTGAAACAATACAAACATAAATGTAAGAATAATGTTAAGATTATATTTACATTTGAATTGTTCACGAAAATACAGTTATACTGAAAATTTCAAAAATACGTGAGAAAAATCTAGTAACTATATTTATTGTTTAAAAATATCTATAATATTGTGAAAAAATGTTATAGTATATATTTATATTGAAAAAATACAATAAGAAAATTAACATCTTACATTCATTGGGAAGATCGACCTTGAACGGGGAATGCGTAGTAAGCCCGATAACGCACTTCATAGTATAAAGATTTACGTCTAGTCATAACTATATGAAGCAACTGTGGCGTAATGTTTATTTTTAAATAAATAAAACCTCTAAACCACAAATAACATTTTATTTAAACCTTATGTACATTTCGATTGCCCAGCAATCATCTTCAGAGGTATTTAAAAAATACAACTAACTTAAGTTAGTTGTATTTTTTAAATACCTCTGAAGATGATTGCTGGGCAATCGAAATGTACATAAGGTTTAAATAAAATGTTATTTGTGGTTTAGAGGTTTTATTTATTTAAAAATATACGTCTAGCCAGATGACATTATAAGATAAACCAGGTTAAATGAGAAAACTCTAAAAGAGAAAATATTATTGTTTTGTCATTGTTTAAACAAAAAGTACACAAAAAGAAATTGTGTTTGAAGGGTGTCGGAAAACTAGTTGGCAGTCAATGTGTTAAATAAAGTGTTTGAGGAAAGTAGTTAGTGTTTAGATAGTAATTGATAAAATTCTAAATTATTAAGTGCCAAAATTTAATTTTGTATTGTGCTTTAATGTGGCTAATACTAACTGAAGTATCATAACCTGGCTGAAGAGAAAACCTAAGTGAGATGAATATATAACATAATAAAATGTATGTTCTGCATTGTTATTTATATTTCTTTTTGACAAGGCCATAATGAGAGATACTATCAACCTCTTGATAGTTCTACAAAATAATTCTTTGAAAAATACAATATCAAAAATTTTTGTACATAAAGGAAATGTTGGTTAAACAGTTGATAAGTAATGTATGTGTATATAAAAGCAATTTCATGTAGATATGCCATTCTGTAAGTAATAACTCATGTTTAAAATTACAGTGAATATTACAGTAGTGTCCTATTACTATAAACTAATTAAGATTTATTTTGACTGTAAGATAAAAAACAGCATTTGTAGTAATAGCTAAATTAACGGCACTAGGTAGTAACTATCCTGTGCCATATAAATCTTATCTTTATAAAATACGGTAGAGTCTCGAAAATCTGAGTCCCGATATTTCAAGCTTCTGTTAACACTTTCAGCACGGCGGCGATATTGGTGATCTCATCAAATTACTGTCTATTTTTCGTTAACTTCCACCTTTGACGGCACTGGAACGCTATGCGGGTTGTTGCATAGCTTGTTGTAGCATCTAATTATCGAGCCCGTTGTTTTCATGTCAATAATTTTATTTCTAACATATACATGTTTATTGGGGACATCAGAACAGTGTATTAGACACTAAAATATTGTTTTATTTATCGGGTCACAATTAAAAAAAAGAAATACAAATGATAAATTACTGTGCGACAAATAATAAAACACAATAAAATAGACAGAGAAAAAATGATAATTTACATACAAAACTAAAGACCCTACTACTAAAATATACTACATACTAAAATAAGCACTCAACGTTTAACTTGGAATGTTTGTTTCTGTTTGTGCCATGTGTATCACAAAGCCATAGAGATCGATAATGTAAACGAAGACATAGATAATACATATGTCACGTCCGAGACTATTTATAGCAGAGATTAGCTGACATTTGTTTTCTACAGTCTTATGTTGACACATTAGGTTTTCGGGCGTCCAAGCATTTTGTCAATGACTCATATTTACAATAGTCTGTTCCCATCTCGAGTTGGTTCATTCACTCTAATAGGACAGTTACCGTTTATTCTTGCGTTAGTTCAGAAAGCTTAGTTAAATTTTATGATTGTTGTTTTTACCGGATATTTTTCTGCGTTAAATGGTTCAAACTAAAAAAAAAAATTAAAATATAAAAGTTAAACCAAATTAAATCTGTTCATAAAACTCCCTGAAGCATTGTTTCAGTTGAAGCATCAAAAGTTAACTTGGGATGGTCGGATTTAAAAATGACTCAGGCACAATGTTCTCCAAACCCTTCTGAAGCACTGACGTAAAAATCAAACCTTAAACAAACACGTATCGACACTAGAGAAGTTTCAATTAGTCTGGGAGTGAGCGTGCCGGTGAAGTCGTCGTATGTAGGAAAATAAGCTGGGAGCGCATCGGCACGCTCTCTGTGCCTCGTAAGAAAATCCAGAGCATGCCGGAATGCTGAACCTATTTCTATTTGAGTCTATTTTATCTGTTTGAGAGAAAATGATGAGTTGGGCTTCCAAAAAATAATTATATCAATATGGTATGCAAAGGAATTAAGTCGGGCTTTCAAGAAATGTTTATATCAATACGGTATGCAAACAAAATACACTTATTTAGTGCGTTTTTAATTATAGTATTAGGGTTCATCAAAACCCCTATTTTTTCTAATGCACAGGAATGTAGTTCCGTGTAATCTGAGGGGATCTCGGTCGCATCTACCTCGAATTATCAAGGCTCTACTGTATTATGTTGTTAATTTATGTTCCATAAGTGTGACCAAAGAAAAGTTAGCCTCTCACCACAACTGGTTCCTTAAAATTTTCCCACTTAGTACAACCATCTAAAAATTTACAAAATAACATTTTTTATCAATAATTCATTTTACTGAACCATCTAAGGCAAGTTAAAAATTGAATAATATATATGTATGATGATGTGTTGAAGTTTTACATATGTAGAAGTAGTTTTAAAAACTGGTTTTAAAACAGATAAAATTCATCTTCCCATTACCATTGATATACTGAACATTAACATTTTAGATTTTAAAACTGTTAATAAATAAAGAAGAAAAACTTTGTTAATTTTACATTTGTCTTCTGTTTAGAATATCAACGATATGATGCAGCAAGAAAGACCTGACTGGCAACTAGTGATGGCTTATATAACCTCTATTTATAAGCATTTTGAAACTTAGCTCTCACAGCTATTTTGCTGTTATCTCACTATGAAGCTTTTTTTTGTTTAAATTATTATAAAGTTGATTGTATTATATTCTACATTTGTTTATTTTGTATAATTTTGTGTTTAAATTGTACGTTAAAAGCATGTATGTGATGTCCGTGTATAGTTGTGTGCTAAAAGTATGTTTGACTATAACACAGTTTTAAAAACGCATGTCTGTGTATAGTTTTGTACTCTTAATATGTTTGTGAATAATTCTGTGTTGATAATTTTTGTTACTTGTTCAAATTTTTATATGTTGATGCCTTACATAAGGGATTTATAAAACTAAGCCTAAGAAATATAAGAATAGACTGAAAAAACTAGTTTATTATTTGGTTTAGAGAGTGCTGTTTGTAAGAATATAATATTGCTATATGGGAGTGGCTTAATGGAAATACTTAGTCCTATATTGTAAAAGTCAAAATAGTTTTGTAAGATTTTAAAAATTTTTGTAGTCACTCCCAAAAAAAATTACCTGTGATATGACAAATAGCCTTAATACATTTTATTTAAAATTTACCTTTTTAACACTTTTTGGATAATTATAACTTATGTTATTTTGTCTGTTGTGGGTTCTTACATCCATAATATTTTAAATATTAAGTAGCATTGTATTTCACTTTTTGTTCTCATAAAACTGTTTCAATAATTCTTCAGTTGATATTGAAATAGTTTTTAATAAGCAGTTGGATGCTTGAAGGAAAAAATATGTTTGTAGATATCACCTCATAACCCTTCATTACTCACTGTTGGGTTTGAGTTTCTATTTTAGTTACTTGTATATGGATATACAAAAATGATTTTTTTCAATTTATCAGAAATTATTTTAAAAACTATTAAAACTATATTTTAAACTAATAAAGTTTTAATTTCAACTAGATATATTTTAAAATTTTTGACAATTTTAGTATAGTAAGAGAAGTTGGTAAAACACTTGCTTTTATTCAATGTATAATAAATGGTAAAAACCTGAGTAGACACTTGTACTACAGAATCTAAACACTAAATGGTTCTATAACACACACACACACACACACACGCACGCAATACTCAATTGTGTGATATAAATAAAAGAAATATAACATGAAATAAACATGTGTGTTTGTGTGTTTTAATATTTGTATTTACAAAAAACAATGGAAGTTTCATCTATTCAGGTTAACAGTACTAATATAATATTTAAAATTGAGGAAAAACAGATTTAACTTTTAAGTTCTTTATTCTCATTTGTTGTGAATCCATTACGTTACTGTTTAAAACCAAAAATATTAATAAAGTTTTTTAGGTCTAAAGTCTATGTTATAAGACTGATGTAATAAAAAAAAAAAATAATTTTAAGAAGAAAAAATTTTTAATAAAACAAAGTTGTCTTTGGTTTTATTGTTGTATGATTTGTTTATCATTCCCACTTGATAATTTCTAACAGTTGTGCCATCTCATCGTTTGGTCACAATAAATGTAATTTTTTATGGCTAAGTCTATGCATATTATTGTATATTGGACACCAATGGTTTTGAAATATTTTCTAAAGGTGTAGATTTATTTATCTTCATGTTTGAACACATAAGAAACATCAATAATAAAATTAACCCAATAAAAACGGAAAAAAACAAAAAAACGAAACAATATATTAATAACTAACAGGTACCCTAGTATCCCAATAGAAGAAACCATAGAAATAATGAAAAACAAACAAATATACAATAACGAAAAAGAAAACACAATAAATAGCATCATAACACTAACAAAACACATATGTAACCAAAATTACTTCCAATTTAGCAATAAATAATATCAACAAACAACTGGACCTCCCCATGGGATCACCTATATCATCAGTCATGTCAGAAATATATCTACAACACTTTGAACAAATAATAATTAAACCTATACTAAACACACATAATATTTCACTATGGACAAGATACGTAGATGATATACTTGTAATATACCAACCTACCATTCACAACGAACACATCATAATACTAAACAAACTAAATACATACAATTCACTATCCAAACAGAACAATCAACTATCTCGACATTACATTAAATATAAATAACAACAAAATAGAAACTACAGTACACAGAAAACCTACATCCAACAACACCACAATACACTACAAATCTAACCACCCCTGGACACACAAAATTAACACTTACAGTAACATGATAAATAAAGCAATAAAATACACACAAGATAACAAAAATTAAATGAAGAATTAGATAACATTACAAAAATAGCAATAGAAAATGGATACAACAAACACCTTATAAAAAACATATACAATAAATTTACAAAAACCTAACCTCAACACAAAAATAATACAAATAAAAAAATCTACCATTAATCTGTTTAATGTTATATATATATATATATATATATATATATATATATATATATATACATATATATATATATATATAATTCAATTATAATTCTTGTATTTGTATTTTGACTTAGTTCTTTATTAATACACAAGAATACATATTGCGATATTTATATATATATATATATATATATTTATAGGTTAGTTCTAGTAGAGCTTAAAGCTTATTTAGGAATTTTTGGACTTGATAGGAGACTGACAGACTTACCTAAAGGCAATAGTCCAAAACTGCAATCTCTTTGGAAATAAGCACATATAAAACACTTAATACACTTTTATTTGAAATATTTCGATCAACATGATCTTCTTCAGTCAAGAAAGAGAAAAAAGAGAAAAAGAACACTTCAATCTTTTGTTTTTCTCTTTCTTGACTGAAGAAGATCATGTTGATCGAAATATTTCAAATAAAAGTGTATTAAGTGTTTTATATGTGCTTATTTCCAAAGAGATTGCAGTTTTGGACTATTGCCTTTAGGTAAGTCTGTCAGTCTCCTATCAAGTCCAAAAATTCCTATATATATATATATATATATATATATATATATATATATATTTATAAGATCAAATAATACACACAAATACAGGAATATTTAATTTATTGAACAATAAACTCAAAGCTTTTCGTTGGTTTACATTACCAACATCTTCAGGAGTTACAATAGTAAGAATGATAAAAGAACTACTTCTTTATCACTCTATAGGAAGAATGATAAGAAGACTGATAGTTCTTTTATCATTCTTACTATTGTAACTCCTGAAGATGTTGGTAATGTAAACCAACGAAAAGCTTTGAGTTTATTGTTCAATAAATTAAATATTCCTGTATTTGTGTGTATTATTTGATCTTAAAAATATTCTAACAGGAAAACACATTTGATATTCTATATATATATATATATATATATATATATATATATATATATATATATATATATATATATATATATATATATATATATATATATAACTGTTTACCAACGAAAAGCTTTGGATATAAATTAATAAATATTCTTGTATTTGAATAACCTATGTTGTTTTTAATATGTATCTGATATCGTAACAAAACCATTATACTGAACATATTAGTAATAGGGAAACTTGACAAAATCTTTTGATATACACACTGCGTGTCAAGATAAACATTTATTGTAAATTACAGTAAAACCGTTTTCAAATGACCGGTAAAAAACAAAATAGTCAACTCAAAATCTCACCAAAAATTAGTTTTTAATAAAACAAATAGACTAGTTTTGGCGACTGAAATAGGCGACATCGTTGCCGAAACTAGTCTGTTATGAACTAGTGTGTTTGTTTTATTAAAAACTAATTTTTGGTGAGATTTTGAGTAGGCTATTTGGTTTTTTACCATTGTGAATAGTTCTCACTAGCTAAGCTCTAATTAACTAAATATTTTCATATGATTACACTAGAACTTCATTTATCCCAATCGCTTTCAGATTTTCAGAAAAAAATTAGGATGGATGCTTCTGCAATTTCTAAAATAATAATTATGTCAAAATGGTCTTTTCTCTGTGAAGCTAGAGTAATCACGCTATAAACATTGATATCATCTGTTGCCAGGTGGCCAACTGTCCTTATTCGTTTTGATTAGTCAGTTCATGTTGAATCGGGTAGTTCATTGTTTTGTTTTTGAGTTGGTTTTGACGTTCACCATGGCTTCTAAAAAAAAATTAGTAGTCATCATTAACAGATAGATCATTCAAATAAAGGAGTTACAAGTAAACAGTTGGCTCACATGTACCATGATGAACAACCAATGATTTCAAATGTTTAAAGAGCAAACGTATTCAGTACTTTTAAACTTTGTGCTTGAAAATGAAGATGAAACTTCAAGAAAATCAATGAGGGCAGCAACAAACAAAAGCTAAGATTTCAGCTGAGAAGGTTCGATGAAAACAGTTTTTTCTACCATTCCAACATACACACAGTAATTTCTGAGTTGACTTTCAAGAGCTGTATTTCGGTGCTCTCGTTTTTGAGCATTTGAGCTCTTTAATGCTCAAAAATGAGGGCATTCTAATTAGCTCTCATATAGGACTAGCAAATATATAAAATAAAATTGTTCTTTAAGCACATTAAAATGTTAGTGATAAGTGAATACAAGAAAACACTGTTGCTATAGTTGAAAATAGATCCGTCGAAGATGCACTTTCAGTAAGTACTTGAAGATTGATCTAAAATAAATATTTACATAGTAAATAACAATTATTTACTCAAAAATGAGTTCCATTTATCATGTTTAGCACCATTTTGATTGTTAACTCTCACTTTAATATTTAGAAAGTTAGATAAATGGAAAACACATGAAACAAGGTTTGACTCCAAATAAAAACTGGTTTTTACTTATGGCCAAAGGTGGAATTCAGTTTTTATTTTATTGTCAAAACAATATTTCTGGTAATACGTTATAATGCTTAAACTAATTTCAATTTTAACATATGTTGGATACTCAAAAATGCATTTTAAAACAGAAAAGTGATTTCAAACTATGCAAAATATAAATAGTTGTTAAAACCATACATTTTGCTTTTAACCATAAATTGTTGTTAATTAACACCATTGAAACATGACATTTTATATCACATTACTATACATGTATTTTAACTGGTGATTGGTCTTGTCCTTATGGGAGCCCTAACAGAAATAGTTGAAGGAAATTTGTTAATCTTTTGCACTGCAGTTTTGATGAGCCATCTATTTGTCATTGACCTCATTTGACAACCTTCCTTAGTGTTGATCCGATGACTAAGTGCTCTGCAGTGGTAAAGTGTTGCGCCACTGTTCAGTTACAACTGTCCTAGCCGTTTGTGTCACAGTTTTTAGCAGTATTATTGGTTGTGGGACCAATCATAATCAAACAATTTTGGTTTCATACATTCCAAAAACAAATATGTTATCAATATTACATTCAGACGGTAAAATCGATCACGAAACTGGAGATTCATTCCAACCTGAGGTGATTTCATTCTACAACTTATCTAAGGATAGAATGAAGAAGGAATACCTAGTAAAAGAAAATGAGTAACATATGGCCAATGACTATATTCAATGGATTATTGTACTTGACAACAATAAATGTTTAGATCATACATAAGGAAAACACTGGGATGAAAATTGCAAGAAGAATATTAATTGCTAAGTTAGCAAAGGGAAAGAGCTTCAATTGAAAATTTTTCTATACCCCTCAGCCAGAGTAAAAAAATATAACTGGTCAAAAATGTCCTATCAGGAGACAAAATCCACATGTTTGTTACTAAATTATGAAATGTTTCCATAAAAAAATTATTTTTTCTAGCATAAATTATTATTTTTAAATTTTATTGATAATAACACTTCATGATAATTGAAAACCTATTCTACTTGTATAAAATATAATTGTTTGAAACAAAACTTACACAGAATTTAGTTTTATTTTAGAGAATCTTGGAGTAAAGACTCCACAATGTGCATACTATCAATAAGGAAGAACCGTTTTACGAAATTGAGGTATCAGGAATGTAACATCAATTTGTCGAGAGCTTACTAGATCACAGGTCTCAATTTGCACGATGTGCTATGAAGGAAATTAGAATGAAGCCTAGTTTACTAGGAGTTTTACTAGGTATTTCTTACCAATTTTATACCTAATAAATTAGTTTTAAATGAAAATATTTGCTATAATTAATGGGCTTGTAAATGTTAGGTGTTCTCTATAAGCACAACTATTTACCTTACAAACTGGGGCGCAACCGATTGCAGGTTAACAGGTTGACTATTGGAATCCTTTTTTTTGGGGGGGGGGGGAGGTTGCAAAGTTGTTTCCAATTTTATAAAGTAAAGCCTCGAGTTCTTCAGATATTTTTTCATTCAATTCCACCTCTTTTTGTCAATGTCTTTTAAGGAAAATTGTACATGTATTATTAAAGCTTATATATCTATTATTGATTGTTATTTTCATTGAAGCATTAAAATCATAAAACATTTTAAATGTCAAATTTATTTATAAAAATACCTTTTATTTAATTTGAAAAATGAATACCTGAAACTCATTCAATGCTGTTCAGAGTATAATGAGGTACCACAAATATCGATTTTTTCAATAGAAAGGTTTGTAGTGATTAATAAGAAATTGTTTATTATAAACAAAAAGTATATTTTTGTTGGGCTTTGTGAATCAACAGTTGGGTCTGACTTTATATCAATACTAAAACAGGATTTGTTTCTAAAAAATATAAAATGGAGAACAATTGCTATAAAAAAATGCAGGTAATATCAATATAGTTAAATTAAAAAAAGGATGTTTATCTTACTGTACCAGTGAACATAGTATACATTAAACATTTGTACATAAGTCATGTGTTCAAGAGGGTATCTAAATAATAAAAATGGAAAACATTTTTACAAAACAGTCTGGAGGTATCTTCTATAAGTTATATGGGTTTTAAGTTTAAAAACAGTGCTTGCCAGCTTTGTTTACTTTTTTGTAGTCAATAATAATGTTAAAGGCCTGCTTACTTCTTGATCACACTGTAACTGTTCATAAGACATGTCAATTATAAAGTAAAATAGCCCTTGTACTTTACTTAACCAAAGATTTGATAGCTCATGTGTGTCTAAAAATTTGATGGTTACCATGTATGGTTACCTGAATTGGTAAAACTAAACCAAATCAGTTTAGGGCTGTAATTACAAAACACAAAGTTTGAGAGGCTTAGCTTCGTAAAAAACGGTTGTTTCAAAACACATTAGGAAGTAAGCCCTTAAGTTTCGTATTATTTAATTATAGTTAAATGAAATATTTCACCCAAAAGATTATAAATATTGTCTATAAAAATAAGAACCTAATGTGAGTTCAATTGATACTTCTAGCATTTGGTTTTCAGCATTTATACACTTTTGTACATTAATAGTCCACCATCATATAAAAACTATTTCAAAATGTTTTTTTTTTTTTTATAAATAATACTACATATGATTCAAAATTATTTAACCAATGTTTATATTAAGAGGCTTACTTTGTAAAATATGCATTATCTTCAACATACACATTTGTAATCTGCATATAACATTTTGTATGTACATGTAGTGTTGTACAAAGCACATCATTTACAAAATTTGCAGTGCTTTAATTAAGGATTCAGGCTTAAAACAGCATGTTTTAGATAACTATTACTATAAAATTAAAATTGATTGTACTATCTGTTGATTTATTGAATATTATTGTAATTTTTGTTGAAATATATTTCAATAACTATTTAATGAAGTATCTATCTTGTTGCAGACCTAACAACAGGTAGGTTGGGAAATACATTCAGTATTCTAACACCTAAAGTACAGGAATATTTTCTCAAACTGACATAACCTTAGGCCTAAAATAAAATGTTTTGTAAGAAGTCCAAGTACAACAGAGCCACATTAGCAAGAAGAATTCAACCCAACAACAGTATTCAACTAAAGAAGGTACTTATAGTTACTGTGTAAGTTGCATCAGTTCAGTTACACAGTAACACTTTTTTTTAAATTAAAGTGTAAAATTTCTATTGTGAAGAATCAGCAAAAATGGGATACCATAAAACATGGCAAATATCTCTTCAAACCTTCCTATGAACTGAATTTAACTTTTTAATTATATGTCTATTACATTCACTGCAGACTTTCTTCATAACGCTATGGCAAATTCTGAAATATTTTGTTATGTAAACATGGTTATTCTTTTAAAATTTATTAAATACTAGCTGACCCGGCAAACTTTGTACTACCTAATAGTCAATGAATGGCTTGTTAATATTAGCTAAACTTAATTTAGTGTTTTATTAACATAATAATAGCTGAAGTTACAGTAGTCGATCCAGTAAAGTGTGACAATAATAGTTCTTGATTTAATGTTATTTACTGAAATGCATTTAAATATACAATTTAAATATCTACTTATTCTAAACTTCGTTTATCTTAAATTATGAACTTGATTGTCTAACACATTCATTATGAATTGATTGGCTTATTTCAAGAGCTGTAACTATTATTTTCTAAATAAATTTACTTCATATGATTTCAACTGTCAATGTATCAGGAATACTTTATAAAATCTAAAATTAAATGTAAAAAGAGTCCAATGGGGAAGGTACTCACCCCTTCAGCTCTCGCTAATTTCACCCCTGAAATAAAGTAAATAAAAATACGAAAATAAGTAAGAAATTTTAAAATACTACATTGGGAGATCAAATAATAAGGAAAATCATGCTCTGTATGAAGTGTGTTAATAACTTGTTTCAACGGAGAAAATAATATTAGGCTGTCTTGAACTATGAAATACAATTTTAAACTAAAAACATAAAATAATATTTACAAGTTGTTCATAAAAAAAATTCAGAATTGAATTGTACTATCAAACCTTTCTTTTTTTTGTTTGAAAATTAAAAAATCAGCTAGTAATTTGGTATAATTTTTCAAAGTACTCTGTAAACTTCAATAATATTAAAACTTTTGTATGCATCAGGTTTTCACACACATACAACTCATTTGATGAAAATATAATCGAAATAATATTTTGATCTGTGCACTTTGATTTTTAAAAAATGTACATTTCAAGTTATTTACACAATTAATGTGATGAATTATTTGGTTTACAAGAAATTCAGTTGGTTTGGTAGTGGGAATACCCAGTTAATTAAAAAGTAAAATTAGAATACAAAGCATGGGATAAACAACTAAACAGTTAATCTCAGGGTCAACTACGAATCTAGATAGAAAATTAAAAATCTAAAGTAAAAATATTTTCATTACAATTAATGTTGTAGGACCTATACATGCATTTAAATACATATAATTTACAATAAAAATGTATGCTAATAGCGATAAAATTATTCACAAAAGTTTGTAATTGAAATTCCAGATACTTGGACAGTGTTAGTCAAATAGTAAACAATACAAGAGGAGGTTGGTGTAAGAATTGAATAAAATCTTATAAATTTAAAGTTCATATAAGTTCCTATCATGTTAAAAATTCCATATATCTAAATACCATATATTTTAGTTTTTTAACCTAAGATTTCCTTTATGTTAAATTGTAGGCTCAATAGTTAAAAAAACAGTTTTTTGTATTATTTTGTTTTTGTTTTGAAATTCAAATTAATTATACATAGAATTAATGTAACTTTGTTTTCTCACAATGTTACATCAAAAAACTTCTGATGTTTTAGTGTTATATACAGTGGAGCTCCATTAATTTAAACCAAATAGTTAGAAAACACAGATAACTTAATCCAAAACAGGTAATGATAAAATAAAAATTAGCTACATCATAAAAGGAAATTTTAGACTAAAATTGTGTATTACTATTAGAACTTTGAAAGTACTTTAAAAATAATAGAATATATAATTGATTATAATATTTATCAACAGAGTTAACAGTAAACATGTTGAAACAAACAGTATACTACACAACTTAATACTACAAAAAAGTATAAAGAGCCTATTTTTTTATAAATTGCTTTTTCAACTTTTCAATTTCTAACTTTTTTTACACACAATGCTTTTTTATTATCTTCACAGTTCCATTAAATTATTTTATCTTCATTTGATTTGTTTACTTACCGTCACTTCTCAAATTCTGCGAATAATTTTATTTTTATAATTTTGCCAGCCACTTTGACTCTATAAATTAATATTAAGTGAATTCTATCTAATTGTTTAATTAAAGGTTCAAGTTTAAATTATAATGAACGAGAACTGTGTTCGCTTGTCTGTTGTGTTTATTCAACAACTTCATTGTATAAAGACAACTAAACACAATACAGTGTGGAAAATCCACTTATACAACCACTCACAGAATTTGGGGTCATGAACTCAACTGAACTTGAAACAAAGAAAAGGCATAGAATACTAAAACCTAGCCTCCAGAAAGATAAACAAAGGTAAAAATAGCTGATAGAGAATGTATACTGTATTCTCAGTTGGATAAATATCCGTGAGTGATTTGCTCATTTAAATTATCATGTGAATGTCCTTCATGAGTTCACTCTCAACAATGGCTTTCATACACAAAAAATACACTGCAGATTATAACAACTGAGTACGACTAAGTCATTCATTTCATGTACTGCATGAGCTCACTCTCAACAATAGCTTTCATACACATAAATAACAGTGCATAATATAACAACTGAGTACAACTAAGTCATTAATTTCATGTACTGCATGAGCTCACTCTCAACAATAGCTTTCATACACAAAAATAACAGTGCATAATATAACAACTGAGTACAACTAAGTCATTAATTTCATGTACTGCATGAGCTCACTTTCAACAATGGCTTTCATACACAAAAATAACAGTGCATAATATAACAACTGAGTACAACTAAGTCATTAATTTCATGTACTGCATGAGTTCACTTTCGACAATGGCTTTCATACACAAAAATAACAGTGCATAATATAAGAACTGAGTACAACTAAGTCATTAATTTCATGTACTGCATGAGCTCCCTTTCAACAATGGCTTTCATACACAAAAATAACAGTGCATAATATAACAATTGAGTACAACTAAGTCATTCATTTCATGTACTGCATGAGCTCACTTTCAACAATGGCTTTCATACACAAAAATAACAGTACATAATATAACAACTGAGTACAACTAAGTCATTCATTTCATGTACTGCATGAGCTCACTCTCAACAATAGCTTTCATACACATAAATAACAGTGCATAATATAACAACTGAGTACAACTAAGTAATTCATTTCATGTACTGCATGAGCTCACTCTCAACAATAGCTTTGATACAGAAAAATAACAGTGCATAATATAACAACTGAGTACAACTAAGTCATTAATTTCATGTACTGCATGAGCTCACTTTCAACAATGGCTTTCATACACAAAAATAACAGTGCATAATATAACAACTGAGTACTACTAAGTCATTAATTTCATGTACTGCATGAGTTCACTTTCGACAATGGCTTTCATACACAAAAATAACAGTGCATAATATAACAACTGAGTACAACTAAGTCATTAATTTCATGTACTGCATGAGCTCACTCTCAACAATGGCTTTCATACACAAAAATAACAGTGCATAATATAACAACTGAGTACAACTAAGCCATTAATTTCATGTACTGCATGAGTTCACTTTTGACAATGGCTTTCATACACAAAAATAACAGTGCATAATATAACAAGTGAGTACTACTAAGTCATTAATTTCATGTACTGCATGAGCTCACTCTCAACAATGGTTTTCATACACAAAAATAACAGTGCATAATATAACAACTGAGTACAACTAAGTCATTCATTTCATGTACTGCATGAGCTCACTTTCGACAATGGCTTTCATACACAAAAATAACAGTACATAATATAACAACTGAGTACAACTAAGTCATTCATTTCATGTACTGCATGAGCTCACTCTCAACAATGGCTTTCATACACAAAAATAACAGTGCATAATATAACAACTGAGTACAACTAAGTCATTAATCTCATGTACTGCATGAGCTCACTTTCAACAATGGCTTTCATACACAAAAATAACAGTGCATAATATAACAACTGAGTACAACTAAGTCATTAATTTCATGTACTGCATGAGTTCACTTTCGACAATGGCTTTCATACACAAAAATAACAGTGCATAATATAACAACTGATTACAACTAAGTCATTAATTTCATGTACTGCATGAGCTCACTTTCAACAATGGCTTTCATACACAAAAATTACACTGCAGATTATAACAACTGAGTACAACTAAGTCATTAATTTCATGTA
Organism: Prosapia bicincta; assembly: GCA_036971475.1. Taxonomy (NCBI): domain Eukaryota; kingdom Metazoa; phylum Arthropoda; class Insecta; order Hemiptera; family Cercopidae; genus Prosapia; species Prosapia bicincta. Next base: position 147,043,804 of record JBAIZL010000003.1, on the reverse strand, counting down.
CTGCATGAGCTCACTTTCGACAATGGCTTTCATACAAAAAAATAACAGTGCATAATATAACAACTGAGTACAACTAAGTCATTAATTTCATGTACTGCATGAGTTCACTTTCTACAATGGCTTTCATACACAAAAATAACAGTGCATAATATAACAACTGAGTACAACTAAGTCTTTAATTTCATGTACTGCTTGAGCTAACTTTCGACAATGGCTTTCATACACAAAAATAACAGTGTATAATATAACAACTGCGTACAACTAAGTCATTAATTTATTGTACTGCATGAGTTCACTTTCAACAATGGCTTTCATACACAAAAATAACAGTGCAAAATATAACAACTGAGTACAACTAAGTCATTAATTTCATGTACTGCATGAGCTCACTTTCAACAATGGCTTTCATACACAAAAATAACCCTGCAGATTATAACAACTGAGTACAACTAAGTCATTCATTTCATGTACTGCATGAGCTCACTCTCAACAATAGCTTTCATACACAAAAATAACAGTGTATAATATAACAACTGAGTACAACTAAGTCATTAATTTAATGTACTGCATGAGTTCACTTTCAACAATGGCTTTCATACAGAAAAATAACAGTGCAAAATATAACAACTGAGTACAACTAAGTCATTAATTTCATGTACTGCATGAGCTCACTTTCAACAAAGGCTTTCATACACAAAAATAACCCTGCAGATTATAACAACTGAGTACAACTAAGTCATTCATTTCATGTACTGCATAGGCCTAATTATATTGGTCATGAAATACCTCCATTAATTCAACATTCTGTCATTCCAAAAAGACTTTGGTCTACACTACTGTGCCCTATAGTTTTTATTGTATTTTACTTATTATAATAAATTGTAAAATTGTTATACATTTTTAAATCGTCTAATATTAATAAAGTTGTTCAAAACTTGCTTGATGTAATGATCTTGAATCCACTGATTAAACTATAATTAAAAATTACTCTAAGTGAATGCATAGGGCTTACTTGCTGACGCATTTCGAAACAATTGTTCCATTTGTAAAGCAAAGCCTCTACTTTATTCGTGATTAGAGTCTTTGCTTCGTAAAAGGAACGATTGTTTTGAAATGCATCGGCAAGTAAGCCCTATGTATTCACTTAGTTAAGTAATTTTTAATTATACTTTTCAAAAGCTTGTACGCCCTTTATTAATTATTTTCCACATTCTATTTATGGTATTGGTTTATTCATACTTGTCATACCACCATATTCCACAGTCAATGGTTTACTATATTTTTTCAACTATTATTTATTCAGAATTTGTGATTCTGAATGCATTACAATCAATATAAAGTTTTAGTATAAAAGAATGTTATCATACAACTTAACACTTTGACTGTGGTTTCCTGTGACAGGAATATTTTGTGTAAAGGGAACCCGCTTTACATTCAATCTAAATAATACATAAATCATGTGCTTACAATTCTAAAACCCATTCTTGATTACATAACTGATAAATTAATAGATGGAAAATAATTTTTTCTCACTAAGTCTTAATAAAATTGAATTGGTTAAAAAAAAAGGATTTTAATTTAATAATGTATGAGAACAATATTAAATTTTGGAAAAGTGATTCTGAATTCGTTTAGTAATCTTAGTTGTTATACTTTTATTTATTATATGCAATATCACTTGAGTACAGAAAAAATAAACTAAAGTGCACAAAAAACTTAAAAAATGAAAAACTTACGTTTTTGGATAAGCCATTGTAAAAAAAACGAATTAAGAAGCGTTGGAACTCAAGATGTTACCTCTAGTTGTGTTTGAGCACAACTGAGAAAAGACATGGGAAGACTCTTCCAATAAGAACGTTGCTATTAGAAGGCCTCCACTCTCCACATTGATGTTGACAATCATAGGTTGATGTAATATAAGTCGACGACCAGATTTCTGTCGCTCAACTTGCTAAATGCAATACATGTCTGTTGTACAATGAACAACAATTTATTAGCTCTTACTTGTCTAGTGGTTTAATCTATTATTTCTATAAACAAAAATAGATGTTGATGTATTTTAATAATCCTTTATTCTTGTTCTTTATGTAATAAGAATGGAGATGAGTAGATTATATTATATACATAAATCGTTATAGTATTGATTTGTGTAAATAATTCTTGTAAAAATGTGTGACCTATTGTTATAATTAAGTCATTACTCAGGAATATTAGCATTATTTATTATTTCCTCTTTTCCTTCATTTAAAAAATATGTATTTAATCTTAACTAAGTAAATAAAACCCAATAACTACAATGCAACAATCATTATTACAATTACTTTATGTACATTTCGATTACATGGCAATCATCTTCAGAAGTACTCTAACCCGTACTTAGAGTACTTCTGAAGATGTAATCAAAATGTACATAAAGTGATTGTAATAAAGATTTTTGTATTGTGTTTAGTGCATTTTATTTAGTTAGTTTATAAATTAGTCCACAGTGCTCAACAAATTTGTTAATGTATTTTGTTTAAATTTGAAGTTTTTTCATATAATTTTTTAGTAAAGAGACTGCGATAAAGACATAGAGGTATATTTTTTGAAAACTGCTTCGATGAGCAATGTACAATGATTACTGTCTGAATTATATTTTGTATTTTAATACATTTTTAGTGTTTCAATAAAGATACTTAATATTGAGCTACTATTATTACTAGTCGTATATTTATATTTTAAAAATATTTTTATCATCCTGATTTTGTAGCTAAGAGTTATCTATCATTAAGATTAATTACTATTTTAGTAAAATGAAAATTTCAGTATTTGGTGCCATAGGGGTTAATAAATAACTTAATAATTGTAAATGTAGTACCTTTTTATGTTTGAAATTATTCTTTTGAAATTCTTAATATACCCATATTAACTTATTTTAGGTTTTGAAAATAAAGGTTACTCCAAAACGTGCAGTAAAGAGAAATATTTTAATGTTAGGAAAGGCAGAAAAAGGTACTCAATGTATACAAATATTCATTTGTTTTAAACAAAATTGGTTTTATTTTAAAAGTAATATTTATAGTTTTATTACTGTTATAAAACAATTTTAAAGCAAATGGATAACATATGATCAGAATATCTACCAATCACTCGAGTTCTATTAAAGTTATATCAAATTTTGAACACTTTAATATTGTACTTATTTAACGAGTAGTAGCATATCAATTGTAAAACATTTAAGTTGTACTGTTTGTGTTTGTGATGTTTCAGAAATAAGTTTCCAAAATATAAGTAGACTACTGTTCAATTATGACAAAGTTTTGAATTGTTAAAATAATTAAATGTGTAAATATATAATAAATAATTTGACCATGAGTTGCGAGTTAGAATAACATAGTTATATAACTATTGTAACACACGTACTTATAATACATGATATTATTAATGAAATATGTTCAATGGCAAAATTATTTTCAATGAGTTATAACTTTTAAATGTACCAAGATGAAAACGTTTCTAAACTAACAACTTGTAAGAATTTAATTCAAGAATTTAATAAAAACTTACATACATAACATCTTTTAGTGCTCTATCTAGGCATTAGTGTTTATAAATGGGATATTACAATAAAAACATCATCTCAGTAAGTTTTTAAAAAATTGATGTGAATACAAAATTATGTTGCCAGAACACAATTGCTCTATTTTTGAAGGATTATTGAATTTTATGGGCAAGTTAATCAATGAAACTGTAGATGGTAAACCTGGAAGGTAACAACATTTACACTGAAATGTGTTTTATTAAAAAATAAATTTATTGACTATTTATCTTAAAGAATAAAGTGGTTACTAGATACCTTTTTAGTAAAATACTAAAATAGATTACACCATTAAAAATATAAATGAGACATAATTTTGTTAATCTTTTAAAATGCAAAATGATTAGACTTTTAAAACTAGATATTTTTGGTATCACCATTACAAAAAAATATGTTTCCGCAATAAATAATTACGCATATAAAATGATTTATATTTTATAAGATTCATTTTTCCAAAGGATGCACAAAACATTTTGTCTTAATTTAATAGCATTGTTTTTAAAAATACGATATCTCAATATACCTACCATTGTTACAAAATTTGTTTTCTTCTTCACTGTCATAAAGTTTTAGGCAACTAAATCTAATTTTTTTAAGTTAAATTTAAATCGACGTATTTCAATGCACCTGTGCCTGATGGAATATAAATTAAGTAAGGTTCTTAACATAAATACAAATGCTGAATTAATTCATTGCTTTGATTTATAAATTGTTTTGAAAATTACAATCACCTGCTGAATTGAAGACAATAGTTTAAATCTGTCAAACATTTCCTGTTGCTGGTTTAATGTCAATGTCACTATACGTGTGTGCGTAAGTGGGTGGTGGGGGTTTGATCAGGCTTTGTTCTGTGTGAAAATTAGAAGGCAATAAAACTGTTAACAAATTGTTCATCTGCCACAGTCTTGTGTTGCAATCAGGATTAATAAGCTGTTATCCTGCACGCTCTTCAAAGTGAGTCAAGATTATACATTGTTCTTTAAATTTTGGATTTGAATACAATTGTGCTTCAAATGAAGACGAGTGTTTTAGATTATTTTATAAAAAAAACTGTTATACTTTCATTACAGCTAACTTGGTTTAGATAATTTTCAGTAAAGGTTAAATGTATCAGTTTAATACGCCTTGGCGTTAATAGCTTGGAATTTAATTAAGAATCAGTATATTTAAATTTAAATTGACAGAAGATTTCTAAAATTGTTTTACATACTAATTTTATAATTCAATTTTAATTAAGTGAATTTTATATTTGTTTTTTTAATGTTTATTATCTTTACTATTTTACTTTAAAGCAATAAGTTCTTTTTAACCAAAAGTAGTCTGTAATTAAAAGAATATTTAAGATTAATAAACAAATTTCAGAACATCATTTATTGCCAGAAAGAGAAAATTGGAACAATCTGACTAAAAATAACTTTAAAATATAAATAGGTTTTAAAGAATACAAGTATATGTAATTCAGACTCAACCTAATAATTAGAGTATTTATTTCTTATAGATTTTATTAACATTTACAATCGGCAAAATTTTGTGTTTAGGCTTTAGCTCAACTAAAAACATTATTGTTTTTATTAAATAATGTTGTAAAAAAACATTACAAAATTTATACTCATTTAAAAATATAATCTTTCCTGTATTACACATACTTAGTTGTTGTATGAGGGCCTTTTGGTAGGTGTCGTAGGGGATCATATTTGCTGAAATGGATTTATTTTAGAAAAGTTTGATTAGAAAATGTGAAAGAGAAAATTAATAACAAACAATTACCTAAATTACTACTAATTTTCTCTTTCACGTTCAAAATTATAAAACCAACATTAATCTGTAGTTAGAAACATGGAGCGTTCAGTGAACCAAAGAGTTGATTAAAAATGTTATATATGTTATAAAATAAAAATTAATTATGGATCATCTACTGAGTTGATTCTGACAATTTTTTTTACTTTTTATTTCATCGGCTATAGACTAAGGGTTAAAAGCACTTTTTTGCTGTCTGAGCAACTATAATTTCAGGAGGTTACTCCTAGTTTAAACTTTGAATGCAAACAAAATATTTAAAGCTTTGAACACAGTAGCTTTCTACTACCCTAAAGGTTTCAGATTCTATATCTACTACGACAAAAAAAAAAAAATTAGAGCAGCATTTTCAGCCTCTAAGTAAAATTAATAACGTGATAAAATTAGTGCTTAGGATCTAACCTGAGATGATATTAGGTAGTTGAAATATAATATTGGCACATTTCCTTACTGGTGTACAACAAACGGCTCATATTCAAAGCGGTATTCTATTTTCCTTAAATTTTTCCAGTAATATAAACAAATATATAAATTTAATTACTAGTTTATTATTATAATAACTATATATACATATATACTGTTTACATTTTTCTGTCCTGCATTGGGAGTGTACAAAATGTCTGCCCCAAAGGCTGGGCTATGTACGACATTAATTTGATTGTTGTCTGATGTTTTGATTGTTAATTCTTTTTGTTTCCTTTAACCTGTTTAACCGTTTTCTCCAAATTTGTATTTTTTAGTTTAACTAAACATAATTTAAATGAGTTACAGTTTTGATTCGTGTCTTATTCCCTGTAATTTTTTTATCCTTTTAATGTTAGTGTGTTTACTGAGGAAAATTAATAGATGTCATTGGTTTTTTTTGTGGTTAATCAGAGAAAGTAATCATCAATAAAAACATGGCTATTATCTTATCCAGTTGGTCATATAAAGAATAGTTGTGGGGCTTTCCAACTGCAATTATCATAAATCAATCCTAGGACGTGTTATTTGTTTAGTTTTCTTAGCCTAATCTCCTCAATACAATGCTTCAGTACACTTGAAAATATAATAACAACTACACCTCAAAATCCGGCTTGCAAAAAACACTAAGGTTCTTGTTAAGTGTGCTGGAAAATAAATGGAAGTGATAAAGTGAATGCAAGAAGTGTGTCATAACTACAATATATAATTCTTGAATTTTGTAGTCCATTACTTTCGGTGAATGTTATTAATCACTTGAAAAATAGTTTATAACTATCTGAACTATAAATTTTGTAAATTTGTTAAAACTTACTGAGACAGAACGTTTTTGATCGCTATGTGGCGATCTTTATCAGTGTCTTCTACTCAAGCAGTGATCTGCTGAACAGAAGACACTGATGAAGATCGCCACATAGCGATCGAAAACGTTCTGTCTCAGTAAGTTTTAACAAATTTACAAAATTTAAAGTTCGGATAGTCATAAACTATTGTTTAAGCGATTAATACATTATATACATGTGTATTATAATACTATATACTAATATAATCGTTGTATACAGCAGATTGAATAAAAATTATGTTCTTCTGTCATTACTTCCAGGTAACTACAAAAATTGTATTATTTTTATATATTGTTTAACTTTTTTGGAGTAGTCATACACTTTTCTGCAGCTTTCATGTAAAAGAAGATTGTTTTAATAACTTAAACACATGATTGAGGTAGTGTATTTTGTAGATGTTTTTAGTTTTCATCGTTTATAACTGAAATGGTGGAATAGCATGATTTTTTGCAAATACTTTAATATCCACATAATAAGCTGTGTAACTAATGTGATGGCACACTACTTCTTTTATATAAATATGTTGCATTGTGAAAGTTTAGTGTTGCTTAAATTTACAGAATTATTAAGAATTTGAACTTTTTTACCCAAAAGTTAATTAAAAATATTTATACATGTTGATTCCACCTTCACTTGAGCTACTAGTTTTCACTAAAAAAACTTGTAAATATTTTACAACTTCCTTATAGTAGCACTTACTTATATTTGTTGAGGATGGCCGTTTCGGGAGATGTGTGTGAAAACAGAAAGATGAAATCAACTAATATAATATATTTGTTGACTTCAATATGTAAAACATATATATATATATATATATATATATATATATATATATATATATATATATATATATATTTAATAAATTTAAAATATTTCAAACACAAGAATACTTTTAATGAATATATTTATTCAAAGCTTTTCGCCGATAAAAAAGTATCAGCATCTTCAGGAAAAATAATTATCTAATAAAATACTTTTACAAAATTTTATTAGATAATTATTTTTCCTGAAGATGCTGATACTTTTTTATCGGCGAAAAGCTTTGAATAAATATATTCATTAAAAGTATTCTTGTGTTTGAAATATTTTAAATTTATTAACTATATATACAAGAAAACATATCACCATATTTAATATATATATATATTCTTGATATTTAACGTTATCCATTGTTTTATATATATATAGGAGGTAATATATATATATATATATATATATATATATATATATATATATATTATATGTATATTATATTATATATAATATATATTATTATATATATTATATATATAATATATATTATTATATATAATATATTATATATATTATATTATATATATATATATATATATATATATATATATATACTATATATATATATATATATATATATATATATATATATATATATATATATATATATATATACTATATATATATATATATATATATACTATATATATATATATATATATATAAAATATATAATATATATATAGGTAATATATATATATATTATCCATTATATATATATATATATATATATATATATATATATATATATATATATATATATATATATATAGGAGTTGTTTACATATATTTTATATTAAAAAAGGCATTACTAAACAGAAGCTAGTCTAATTAGTTTACACCTCTTATGCAATAAAGGTATTACATTATAGCCAACATTCTACAAAAAAATAAACTACAGCATCTTATTTCCTTATTAGGGCAGTTTAGGGAGAAGTGTCCCATTGTCAACCCAGGGTAACTTTGAGTTACAGTGTGAGTTGACAATGGGACACTACTCCCGAAACGGCCTTTCTCAACAAATATAAGTAAGTGCTACTATAGGTAAGTTTGTAAATATTTAAAAGTGTTTTAGCCTATATTTTTGTATTATTGTGTTTTATTGTATATTATTTTCACTGTCCACATCTTAGAAAGGAACGTTTTCCTATTTTATCTTAACTTATGGAAATTTTGATTAAAAATTGGTTTAAATTTGTTTAAAATAAATATGATTATTTCTTCTGGTCTAAATTAAATTCTCAATCACTGGTATAGACAATCCTAAGAATTTATTAATTTGTCACAAACTAACATCATCTTATTATCATCATTATTATTTTGCGAAAGGTGGTTTAAAATACTTATTCTATTTGGAGTTATACATTCTTTAAAGATTATTTACGAAGGAAATAAGATGCTGTAGTTTATTTTTTTGTAGAATGTTGGCTATAATGTAATATCTTTATTGCATATAAGGTGTAAACTAATTAGACAAGCTTCTGCTTAGTAATGCTTTTTTTAATATAAAATATATGTAAACAACTCTTTTATATATATATATATATATATATATATATATATATATATATATATATACGTTTTACATATTGAAGTCAACAAATATATTATATTAGTTGATTCCATCTTTCCCTTTTCACTAAAATCACTTGTAAATATGTTACAACTTGCCTATAGTAGCAGAGTTACTGTCTGAGTTGACAATGGGACATATCTCCCGAAACGGCCGTCCTCAACAAATATAAGTAAGTGCTACTATAAGCGAGTTGTAAAATATTTACAAGTTTTTTTAGTGAAAACTAGTAGCTCAAGTGAAGATGGAATCAACATATATAAATATTTTTAATTATGTTTTGGGTAAAAAAGTTCAAATTCCTAATTATTCTGTAAATTTAGCAACACTAAACTTTTCACAATGCACCATATTTATATAAAAGAAGTAGTATGTCATCACATTAGTTACACAGCTTATTATGTGGATATTAAAATATTTGCAAAAAAGTCATGCTATTCCACCATTTCAGTTATAAACGATGAAAACTAAAAACATCTACAAAATACACTACCTCAATCGTATGTTTAAGTTATTGAAACAATCTTATTCTACATGAAAGCTGCAGAAAAGTGTATGACTCCACCAAAAAAGTTAAACAATATATAAAAATAATACAATTTTTGTAGTTACCTGGAAGTAATGACAGAAGAACATAATTTTTATTCAATCTGCTGTATACAACGATTATATTAGTATATAGTATTATAATACACATGTATATATTGTATTAATTGCTTAAACAATAGTTTATGACTATTCGAACTTTAAATTTTGTAAATGTGTTAAAACTTACTGAGACAGAACGTTTTCGATCGCTATGTGGCGATCTTCATCAGTGTCTTCTACTCGACACTTTATAGTTCGGAGAGTCATAAACTATTGTTTAAGTGATTAATAACATTCACTGAACGTAATAGACTACAAAATTCAAGAATTATATATTGTAGTTATGACACACTTCTTGCATTCACTTTATCACTTCTATTTATTTTCCAGTACACTTAACAAGAACCTTAGTTGTTTTTGGCAAGCCGGCTTTTGAGGTGTAGTTGTTATTATATTTTCAAGAGTACTGAAGCATTGTATTGAGGAGGTTAGGCTTATGAGAAATTTTATTATAGTTGAACATAGTGGTAAATGTTCTAATCTCAGTTTTACTGCACTTATTTGTTATAGGGATGAAATTTCTAGTGAATCAAATAAATTATTGAATTTGGATTTGTTTGTTCATTGTTTTGCTTTTACGTTTAACCTGGGATCGCTCACAGTATGGAAACTCCCACGACGACTCGTGCCGTTAGGGCAAATCTAACATTTGTAATAATTGTTATTAATGTGTTTTAAATTATAAATTTCAATTGTGTGTATTATAGTAGACTTTAAACATGTTCATTGATATAAAAACAATCTATTAAATACATTTATGGCATATATATGTGTAAAATTAAAGACAGGAGAACTAGGTTATTAACAGTTATGCAATTACTCGGTAGGTTGCTCCTAACACAGCACTCGTGTGATCGGTCGTACATGTTGGCACTCCCTAACAATGGCGATGCCTGGCACTTTTCTCACCTCTGGTTACCCTCTTAACCCTTAGCACTCAACTGTCGAGGGAGCCCCGCCAAGCGTATATTGCAGTTTACTCGTATGTCGGGGGTCACCCGACACGATTTTCAAATGCCTATAACTCGTCTCCGGCAAAGCCCATGACATTCAATCTTTTACCGTTTGGTGCTACACTCTATTGAAAATATTGTGAACTAAGTTGAAAATGCCTAGGAATATGTGAGTCATCACAAATCTAGTTTGCCGCTACGTTGTAAGCTGCAAGTAGGTTACAGTTTTGCCGGTTATTTGTTTACTCGTAGTTTGCCGTAGCTTCACGTGCAATTAGTGATTCTGAAATTCCTGATCTTTTACTTCATCCTGATTTATTAGAATGTAGTTCAGTTTCATAAACAAAATAATTAAAAAAACAGGTATTTGTAAATATAACCAGTTTATGGGTGGTGTAGATTTAGCTGTTCAATATAATGAACCGTGCAGTTTTACGAGACGAACAAATAAAGGGTGGAGGAAAATGTTTTTCTGGCTATTAGATGTAGCTGTAGTAAATAGTTTTATTATCTATAATAACAAAAAAAAGGAAATGAGAGAAAATCCTGTTAAGCAAAAATAGTTTTGCCAAAACTTGGTGAGGGAACGCATTGGTGATATCAGGAATAACCCGTATAATAAGAGGGGTCGGCCATCAACTACTGACAAAGAAGAAAGACTGAATGGGAAATTACATTCTTTACCAATGATGAAAGTAGTTCTAAGGTTATTGTAGTTTGCAGTAACAGGACGATAAAAGGAGGTAGAAGGGAAACAGTTTTTCACTACAAAACATACAGCAGAAAACCAGGACTTCATCCGGAAGACTGTTTTCAAAGATATCATACTCTGCAAAACTACAAATAAGATAATAAAATCATGTACATACAGTATTAGTGAATAAAAATAGCTTAGTTTATTATAATCAAGTAAGAGAAAACAAAGTTTTCCATAAACAATAATGCAGCCTGCAGGTGAGGAATTTGTCTCAATTTAATTACAAGTGGGGAAGCAAAGCATGTTACAAAAATCCGAGCGCTAAGGGTTAATCAAGCTATATACTCAAAATTTGGATAGTAGCTGGACAAGATCCTTGAGAAAGCAAAGTTAGAAGCTCAGCCTCATACAACGAAAAGATAAAATAATTCCTTCAGAGCAACTAAAAATATTAGATTCAATCTATTAGTGTGAGCGTTCCTGGGTTAAAAATAAGAGAAATGCTCTGGTGTGAAGCAGGTGTAGAGTAGCCACCAGGCCCAATTGGTAGAGGTTGCTACTAGCCTTTTCCGCACTACCCTGTGTCCATATTCTTGTGTGTGTTATTATGCCTAATTGTGATTAATTTGTAACACAACACTGTCATTTGTTACAAAACAAATAATTTTTCTAAAGATTAGTACAACAATAATATAATGAAAAGCATTTTTTATTATTGTCTCATCTGTCCATAGAACATCGAACAATAATTAGATATGTTTTAGATGTAACTTACATAGTAAAAAATTCCTACAGCAATAAGCTATTGCCTTACCTGTGCACAAGGGATATATATATAATGTGACAAGTCATTCATTCAATAAGGAATTCCCAATGCCAACATCACTTTAGTTAAGCAAGTCTTTGCACATAAGCATATGATTTTATACTGTTTAACGTTCTAAGATAATTCAAGAAAATATTAAATTAAAAAATTAGGATAAATGGTTAATCCGATATTTTAAATGTAAACACTCTGAGAGTTATGAATTTTCAAAGGAATTTGATAGACAATAATTGAGAATCGCAATTAATACTGTTCCTTTTGTCAATGATAAATCATAACGAATCTTGAATATAATTAATTTTATCATATAAAATACAGAAATAATGCCAGATAGGCTAAAAGGTGAGGGATGTTTTTACAAATGCAGAACTGCAAGCAAATGTTCGCAGAAGGTTAAAAGCAGGCTACCCGTCCATTTCGCTAACTGGGCTGTCGCTTACCCTACTTCAGGTAAGAGACACTGTCCAGGCTATGTCATAACTATTCCCTATTCCTTACTAAAGGAATACTGTATTCTTTCTTTAGTCTTATCTAATGCCATACCCTTTTTATCCTTCAAGTATGTACACATGCAATGACCTCTCCTATATCCTCTACTAGGAGGTTTTATGCCCCTAATTTATTCCTACCTATGTACACAATCTTTTCTTATCCTTTGTAGGGAATAATAGACATACTGGTTGATTGCCTTAGAAAAAGAGGGAGGGAATTTGGTTCAGAGCATTGTGGTAAACATTACAATATTTGTTGTATATATCTTTCGGTTTAATTTTTAACATTTGTTGATTCCATCTTCGCGTGAGTCACTAGTAATCACTTACAACTTTTTTAAAAAAATGTTTTAACTTGCCTATAGTAGCACTTACTTTTTTTGTGTTGAGGACGGCCGTTTCGGGAGATGTGTCCCTTTGTCAACTCAGACCGTAACTGAAGGGACCGAGTTACGGTCTGAGTTGACAAAGGGACACATCTCCCGAAACGGCCGTCCTCAACACAAAAAAAGTAAGTGCTACTATAGGCAAGTTAAAACATTTTTTAAAAAAGTTGTATTTAATTTTTATCTGTAATTTTTCCTATTACCTTCTCCTACATAGGACTATAAATATATGTATGTATATATATATATATATATATATATATATATATATATATATATATATATATATATATATATATATATATATATATATATATATATATATATTCTTGATATTTAACATTATCCATTGTTTTTCCGTTGCACTGAGAGTGATTCGACAATGGTCAACGACCGAAAGGTGCCTCATCACTCAAGGTAAAATTATTGCACTTAATGGTGGATAAAATTACTCACACAGTAATATATATATATATATATTGATATTTTATGTTGCACTGACTTTATGAAGTTGATATATTACTATTGTAAATACTTTTATCCACCACTAAGTGCAATAATTTTACCTTGTTGTAATTAGGCACCTTTCGGTCACTTGACCATTGTTGTGATGAGGCACTAGTCTCATGTAGTTTTCATTCCTGATGATGTTGGTACTGTTTACCAATGAAAAGCTTTGGATATAAATTAAAAAATATTCTTGTATTTGAATAACCTATGTTGTATATATATTGGGGTGGGTTGAAAAAAGTCAAAACCGTCACTTTGAAATGCAGTAAACACTATGCAGTAAAGTACTGTGTAAAATAATAGCCCAAAGATATTATAACACAAAAGGCTTGTAATTTTGTTATTTTTTCAGTATTTCTTATATTTTTTCCAAAATTATTATAAAATAAGAACACAGTAGTTCTTAAAGTTGACTGCAGACGTAGTAGAAGCTAAAGACAAAATTTGAAAGCCGTAAGTTAACATCCTTAGACAGATGGCTCAAACTCCATTTTTTGTGAGAATTTTTTCCCCCATGTTTTCTGTATTTGATTGAAAATGATATACCATTAATTATTTAGCGTATTTGTATTTGTATTATGCCAATTTTTATGTGCAACTCTTTGCTAATTCATATAGAACTACCCAAGACTCACAATGAGGAGATGGTTGCACATCGAGCCCGTCCTTGCCTTCCCATCCACCCGACCATGACAGCAGGTTATTTATTTTGAATGTTTAAGCCTTGAAATAGTTTTTTTTACTCAAATGGAGGTCTTATGGCTCTATCTGCAAATCTGGATCTGATCACACCATCTCTCTTTATCATATCACACACTTGTTGAAATATCTAATCATTTCTTTTACTGCCCTCTCTACAGCTTGTGTGTGTTGGCAATTTTACAACTACACCTTCTGCCTGAATGTCAAAAACTTCATTCCTCAGAATTGTTTTGAGGTCTTCTTGCAATAGGTGAATTGTAGTTGGTGGTTCGTTAATATTTATTGACTACCAAAAAGTTATATCGATATAATCTAAAACAGCAAAATTTATCTCAGGAATTTTTAATAGACGAAGACCTGGCATCGCTGGATTTGCTTTAAGCTGCCACAATTCTTTTGAGGTATGTTCCAAATTTGCTATTTAGCATTCCCAATATCACATTTTACAAACATTTGTTTACAATTTTCTTTAGGTCTTCTTCTAAGTAAACGATAGCTGGATTGTTTTCAAAACATTGCTAACTCCATCCTTTAATTTTACATTACATTTTATAGTATACCAGCTTCATGCATAGACTTTCAGCTCATATGCTGTCATTATTTTAAGCATGCTTGATGGTGGTTTTAAAACAATGTGAAGCCTCAAATTCTGCCTTCAGCCATCTGGCATGATTTAACGTTGCTAGATTTCAATTTCCAAAGCCAGAAGAACACTTACCACTAAAACCTATTTTGGGTATGTCAAACAAATATTTTTGATCAGTTCCGAGGTCTTTTTTCTAGATCTGGAAAAAGTAACAGAGCTGTAGATTGGTTCAAATTGTACAGGAGGCATTTTGTGACAGGCAGGCAAGGCTTTTCCTACAGGGCCACTGAGTGGATGCCTGAGTGGTAGTTTGTTTGTATGCAGTTGGCACACTATCCACTGAAGTGGTCTTCCTAGCCTATCGTTTGTAATTCTCTTAACAATGTTGAGTTTACCTGTATTTGTCTGACAATCATCACATCCCACACAAACAAGTTCAATCAAAGTAATGTTTTTCTCTGTCATGTACTAAAAATTGGGTAGGTATGTCAATCTCTTTTCCAGATATAGGGCTTACATAATCTACATATTTGAATCAGGTTCTTGTATAAGAAAAAAATGGTCTTCTTCTTGGTGTACTCACTTCTGCTTTTTACCGTTTTCCCTTGCCCCAATATATAACATTTGGTTGATTCTCCCATCAAAGTACAACGCTTGCAATGCGTCTTCTTCACTCCGATCATTCTTATTTCTATTATTAAAAAATACTTAATTAAGTGAATACATAAGGCTTACTTGCTGACGCGTTTTGAAACAATTGTTCCTTTTACGAAGCAAGGCCTCTACTCTATCAAACTGCATACACGTTCTCTTTAATACCTAACTTTATTTGTGTCCAATACTGCTGCATCTGAGGATCCAGCAACCATTCTCATGTCAAAGCTGCTGCAGGGCGGTCGTATTAATGTAATATTGTTGATTCTGTAAATTTAAGCATATTGTTAAATATTTAGGACATTTGCGCAGTCCAAGGATATTAACTTACGGATTTCATATTTTTGTCTAGTTTTTTGAACTTTTGAACTCAGCCTTAAGCAGTACTGTTGTTTTTATTTTATTTAGGTTTTGTTGAAAAAATATGTGGAAAATTCAATTTAAAAAAAATTATACTTCAAGCCTTTTGTACAGTCTAAAGATATAATATCTTCGGGATATACATTTCTTTTTTTTATCCTTATTTATAAAATTTATTTATAATCAACATTGAATAATTCCCTCCTTATTTTTAAAAAAATACAACAGACAAGCAATTGCTTTCCAAAAGAAAAAAAATATTTTTAACATTTTGTTGTACTTTATTCTTTATTCATGTTAATAAGACTAATGAGAAACGAAATACTTGAATAATTCATGCTGTTACCTGGAATTAACCTGTGACTTTGTCTTGTCGGATTCAATTAGTGTCTTGTCTCACTTTATATGGGTGTATAAGACAGTTAACAAAACAAAGGTATAAAACATATTTATTAACAATATTCGAGCTGGCTCGTAGTTATAAATAAAAGAATAAATATGCTACGACTCACAATTATAAAAACTTTATTATCATACATGTTTCAATGGCAATATGTCATCATTTTTAGTGATGCTACACAATTTAAACTTAATTGAAAAAACTAAATATAACCTATAATGAAATTTTATACAGATCATAGTAGCGTAGTTATGATAAATACATAACAATAACCCTTGCTACAAATATTTAAATATTTGTAGCAAGGGTTATTGTTATTTATTTATCATAACCTATAATGTTTTAACTAAAGTAAGAACTAGATCTAGGCATTGTCAAATTATATAACTTTTATAATAAAAAAGTTTTTATAATTATGAGTCGTAGCATATTTATTCTTTTATTTATTATATTTATTGTTTTAAATACCATATTTTAAAACATTCATATTAAGAAACAGCATAATTATTTCTTTTTCCATTAAAAAAAAAATACTATTTAAACATAAGTTGACATTATTTTAAGAAAAAAAGTAATAAAACTATAAAATTTCTATTTTATATGATAAATTAAATTTTTTAAAAAATATATACTTTTCTAAAGGTAGAACTTACATGTTTGTTGTTAAAGAATTGCTGTTTCAGTTGATTTGTCCCTTTCTTTAGCTATTGAAAATGTGACACATCCCAAAATAACTGTATCATACATCAATAATGTAACTGCTACTTTTATAAAATATTATATTTTTAAATTAAATAAAATAAATGCAATTATAAAAGTATTGTTAATTTAAAATAACAATAAAATTAATTGAAAATAAAAACATTTGTTGATTCCATCTTCGCATGAGCTACTAGTAATCACTTACACTTTTAAATGTTTTAAACTTGCCTATAGTAACGCTTACTTTGCTTGTTGAGGACGGCCGTTTCGGGAGATGTGTCCCTTTGTCAACTCATAAACAACACAGAAATAACCAACGCTACACAACCGAACAATTCGAAATATATAGGCACTTCAAACTACACTCTACACACATACTCAATACACAATTACATTACAACTCATATGCACTTTTTGACATCATAACTCCTAATACACACAAAATACACCCACACCACCAAATTATGCCACCCCCACCCTAACCTACGTAAACCTTGAGATCAGTTACGGTCTGAGTTGACAAAGGGACACATCTCCCGAAACGGCCGTCCTCAACAAACAAAGTAAGTGCTACTATAGGCAAGTTTTAAACATTTAAAAGTGTAAGTGAAAATAAAAACGTTTTTTACAAAATATCTGTTTTCAGAACCCCATCACTTACTTAAGCCAGTATACATAAATTTAAAACTTGTAGTTTTTGTGTTATAAATCTTGAGGTTTTTGTATAAATTACACTTTTTTGTATTAACTTGGCAAAAAAAAAACACTATTTACTGATTTATTCAGCAGACAAGTTTCGTACTAGGTCAGTACATTATTCAATACTATGAATCACTGACAAGACTGTTGCCTAGGTGTGTTGTGTTGTTGTGAGTCTGCGGTGTATTTGTGTTCTGTGGTGTATTATTGTTCATGACTCACAGCATTGAACAATGCACTGACCTAGTGTGAAACACGTCTGCTAGAAAATATCAGTAAGTAGTGGTTTTTTGCCAAATTGATACCAAAGGTGTAAGAAATTAATATTTAATTTTTTCAAATTATTCTATTCCTTTGTTACTATTCTATGATTTTATTGAGCCATTAACACTTCTGTTTTTCAAGTAATTAAGCTTCTATTATTCACCTAGGTACATAGCAGTAATAATATGTTTTAATTGATTAAACTTACAAGAAAAAAGGAAAAAGTACCAATAACATTTTTAATAATACGTATAAAAAGTATAAAATTAAATTAAATTTAAATAGTAATTTTTGTACAAGAAAAATTATGTCCCAATGAAAATTTGTATTCGCCTTATGATTTATGTATATGCATTGAAACAAAATGGAAATAAATTCAAATTTAAATGATTGCAGGAAATGGCAGCCTTGAGTGATCACATTTTCAGGGCAAAGGTCAGAAATTGGTCTTGAATTATTTATAAGGATGGGTTGATTTTGTATAAGGATGAGGACGATTCATTGTATGCTACTTTGACTTATTCATTAACATAAACACATATGATGCAAATATATGTAGTTAAAAAACAAAGATTTTGAGATTTCACAATAATATAAATAATATTACTAATAAAAATTATGTGTCGATTGTTACGTGATGATTTTTTAAGATCATTTTTATACCTTTTTAAATATTTGATTCAGTGTGTAAAACAGCATAATCTTGATAAAGTTGACTGCAATCAAGTCAAAATGTACAGTAGTAAACCCAGAGAAATATTTGTGATACTGTATATTCAGCAAAGAAGCTATTTTAAAATAGTTTTAATGAAATGATTTTTCCAACACAATGTACATAATTGAGTACTTAATACAAAAAATATGTTATGACTTGCCTATAGTACCACCATATAAATATAAAGCTTACTTGCCTGTAGTACCACCATATAAATATAAAGCTTACTTGCCTATAGTACCATATAAAAAAAATAAATGTAGGCTTTGTTTGTGAAAGAACTATGTAACAGAAAAACTCTAGAATACAGATATTGTAACAGTATTAACATTGAAAAAAACCTGACTAGGAAGTAAAATGTAGGTCTACTACTCTAAAGCAACCCTTCCCATGGGATGCAATAATCTTCTATTTCCTGTGCCAGAAGGTCATTATGTTTCTGTCTTGGTTGTACCATTTCTGCCTCTTCTTCTTGATATATGTAGGGTGTAACAAGTAGACCTTGATAGACAGTAGGTAGCAACCAGATGCATCAGGTATGCCACACTCATAATAATATGGTCCTTCCTATATTCCGGACTAAGTTTTTTTGTGTCCCCAACATAATCTTATGTTGATTTCAATTCCATTTCTTATACTTCAATGTTAACAATAGTCATTTTGACTAAATGTCTCAAACCATAAAAAACCTAAAAACATTTAGATTGATGAAGGAATATTATGGCATTCTTCACAAGTCCAGGTAAGGACATACAGTAAGAGAGGGGATCTTTGAGCCTGCCATTACTATTCTTGTATGGTGCATCATTATATTCCTTGACCGGATTTAACAATAAAAGACCCCAACCCTCACAAAGTATGTGTATCTAGTTAGCCTTCTCTTGCAATGTAGAATTAATATAATGGATTAGATGATTTTTGTAGAGGAATTAGATAAATATGTTACATGTGATATTTAAATGAAATATCTCTCAAACATACATTAGTGTAAAGTACTGGTTTTATCATCCATTGTGTATAATTAATTTTATTCATCAAGTACAAAGTGCATAAAGTATTT